>JAPMOR010022429.1:163314-202115 GCA_026543865.1 Argiope aurantia
AGGAAATTGTAATAATGGCCAGTTTTATTACTATAAAATGATTAAAACAGTTCACTTTTCTGTGTTTTCCTTTATAGTAGCCACATCTAAAACGGAGGCTCATCAAATATAAAAATATTTTATAAAATTCTACACTTTTATCTTTAAATAGCCGAAAAAGTTTAATATAATTACTTGAATTGTAATTTAGAAAATTATTGACTTGATTTATTTGATGATTGTTTTCTAATAAGAAAAAACACCGTGTTATAATGTAAATGAATTTCCACCTCGGATATTTGAAAGCGAAACCAGACTCCATAACAGTAAACGAGTCAAAGCAGATAAAAACAAAACGAGACAGCTAAAGCAAGCCTCCGTTTGGAAGGGAGAAAAAAAAAGAAAGAATAGCAGTACACGTTTGGAATACATGGGGGATGGGACCAGTGCAAAGGAGACGTTCATTTCAATAGAAGAAATCATTGTTTTCTTTCTGTTATTGTGAAATGATCGAACTGTGATGCTTTCTAAAGCTGCTTGGTGGCAATCCAACTTATTGATTCATTTTTTGTACTTTGCTTTTCTTGTTTTCACTCAAATCGATTCATTTTTTCTTTCTTTAAGAACAAAGCTGAGTCTTGCTTGAAATCGAAGGAAAAAAGAAGGTCCTTACAATTGGCCAAACACGAACCAGTACTGCGACCTCTGAGGACGAGACGCCAAATTTATTGGATGGAATCTTGGTTTTCGCCTTTCATTATTGTGCAATGAGGCAATTTTGATGCTCTCTAAAATTACACGGAAGCTTGCCCTTGCATATCTGCTATTTATTGATTCATTTTCTGTCGTCCTCCCTTTTTTTCCATTTTTTTTCTTTGCATTTTCTTTATATACTGAATTTTGAATGTGAAAAAAGAAAAAGAAAGGAAGCAGAATTAAAAACTAAAAACAAACTTAAAAAATAATTTTATGTGGAGGAAGTCATAATGGATGAGTTTCCGTTACATTCTTTCTAAAGCCCCTCTGTGAATCGCATGTCGGACCTCGAAAAAGCAACCGTAAGAAATCGGACTTGTTGAAGAAATAAGAAGTGATTATTAACACTTCCAAACGCAGAGTTCATTAAGTTGAGTTGGACTCATTGCTTACTTTGTGATAGTTGTGTCAATGTTATTGTGGATTTAAAAATAAACTCTACATCAAGAATAAGAAAACAAAAGGAGTCATTGTCGAATTTTTATTGCGAAAAGAAAATAATAAAGCATAAATTACAGAAACTCCCGATAATACATTTACTTATATGTATTCTATTTATTCTAAGAAAGTAATTCAATCAAAAATGTTTATTTACTTTGAATAATCTTTTTTCATGCTTGTTTTTATCTGTTTCAAGATCGGATTTGAAAAGATTCCGCATTTTACAAGTATACAGAAGCTATTTATTTCGTAGTCTAAGGACTGAGGAATAAAAAATTGTTTATTTTCATTTATTAAAAAAATCGGTGCATTAATTATTAAAATTATTTATTTCAGTGCTTTCCTATTTCTTAATATTCCTTTATATAGTATTAAACATTCGCGATTTGCCAAATTTTAATGAAGCAACGTAAAAGCCTCGTATCAATATTGCAGAATATCTTGTATTGATAGGATATTACTGAGAATGCATGAAGTGTGAAAAAAGAAAATAAAATCTAAAATTTCAAAAAAAAAATTACTGAATTTTTTTCTCATTTGAAAAAGAATCTTTACAGTGCAACTGGTGACCTTAAGCAAAAATGTTGAAACTGGTCTTTTTTAGTAAAAAAACGACTTTATTTTTTTTTAAAAAAATTGCCATTGCTTTATTTACGAAAAGTAACATGAGAAAATGAAAGATAACATATGGTTCTGGTTAGAAATAAAATGCCATATTGGCTTAAATATCTAATTTAATACCACTTACAGCGACGTCACTGCTCCTCCAACAGCTTGGCCAAGAAGTTTCTTTCCTACTTCTGCATCCAAACCATTCCCAAATAAGCATTCTTCAAAGGGTCCACAAGGACAAGCTTCGGCATCTCCCCAGATTGAACACCACCAAAAACACAATGCTAACAAAGGTATACCAAGGCCAAGATAGCCATGGATTTCAAAACAGACGCCTGTCAAAAGAAAAGGCGTTATTAAAATAACTTTTCTTGAATCCTAATGCAGTGACAAAAGAAAATTTGTACAATTAATTTAAGGAAGTCAATTCGTTTATCATTTCGCATTATTTTGTCTTATGATGAAACATTCTGGAATGAAAATTTATGAATATCAAGTTAGCATTAATAGACTCCATTTTATTTACAATAGATATAATAAAATTCAATGCAGCCATCCAATGTTATCTGTAAAGTAACACATGTCAACATTGATTAGTTTAAGATAATGCCTTTGGGAATGAAAAAATAAATTAATGAGTAAGTTTAATTTGAATCATACGGTTCCCATAATACTTCAGAATGCAAGCCTGATAAGTTAGAATTCACAAAACCAATAATTAACCATTATTTGTCTCACATCATTAAAATATATTTAAAAGTAGACTATTAAATAAAGGAAATATATATTTTAAAAAATTAATAATTTAAATCTTCGAATGCAAACATTTGATTGATTTAATTGAAGAGTATGGAGATGATTAATGCTGATACGTTTTTCTTTCTTGATTATAAGATCACGACACATAAATATGAAAGGTAAAATGTTTTGTATAAGTTTTGTCCCACATCAAAAAAAAGAAGTTAATACGAACTTCTTTTTTTGATATGAAATTAAAAAAAAAAAGAAGAAGAAAATTTAAGGACGATGATGAAAGCAGTTAAAGAAAATAAGCAATAATTTTCTTTTACAAAAAATAGTTTCCTTTAATAAACACGAAAAAATAACACCCCATTAAAACAAAATATAACGCGCGTAAAGATTTTTCAATAAGAAACATTTTATTTACTGTATCATACGTCGTGCAGAGAATCAAAATTGTTTTGTGCCCAAGTAAGGGAATGGGAGAGATATAAAAGTTGCAAAAGAATCCGGCAATCTCACGCAGCACAATTTTGAAGACATGAGAAAAATTTTAATTAATTAGCATTTGCTTCAATTTTTATTTCCAATACATGAAATATTACAAAAGACACAGGAAAAAGAAAAATTTACAACTCATAGTAAATCAATCAATCAATTCAATTAATTAATTAAATACAATTCCACCTACAGTGGGCATTATAGATTAAAAGACTTTTGTTCCTTTTAGAAACTACATCTGAGATATATTAGTTCACACCTCACAATTTTTTCCAAAGTCAGATACTTAAAACACACGCTGACTGGAGACGTTTGACTCCAATGGATTTAATGAGCATCAGAATCACGTAAATAACGGTAGATTCCTGTCTCGATCCTCTGATCCCAAACTAAGGTTCCATTCCCAGATCATCCTAGAACAGTCTCTTTCTTTCTATACAATTAATAATACGGTGCTAATAATAATTAGTAATTAACAATTGTCATTGATTTCGTGCAGAAAAAAATAAAGATAATTGCTCAGTGTTGAAAACTAATCAAGTATTTAGTATTGAGAAATCAATACAGTAATTTATGTATCATAAAACTGTAAGTAAATAAAGCCTCACATTTCCAAATTTATAAGATACTAGCCGCCTTTGGCGACCAGCCGGTTCGCCAGTATTGCCGCTCACTACAATTATCAATTAAATATTTTAAGTAACTGGTCTCTTAAAGGATTCTCAAACAAAACATTTTTAATCTTCAAATTTTGATAGTCATACCAGACTTATACTGTTTAGATCGTTTCGTTCAATTTAATATATATATTTTGCTAATTTGTTGTCATTTCCTGCAAAACTTCAACTTTAATTTAAAATGTAAATGATGAAATTGCAATTAATATTAAGATATTTAAAAAAACAAGCGTTTTATTTTATTTATCATCTTTATTGTTATTTATTAATTATTATTATTATTGAATGTGAGTATTGCAAACAGAATCGCTCGGTATTTAAGTCTTACGTTAACTACAAAATATTTTTCATCATTTATGTAATATCTCAAACAATAATTCAACCAAAATTTCTGAGATTCAGCATAAAATTCAGTTTTTAGTTTTGCTTTCAAAAGGATGGAAATGGAATCAATAATAATATTTTGTTCCGGCCTATAAATATATTTCAAAAATTATGAAGTCTAAATTTAATGCAGTAAGGTATCATATTCTGAGAAATATTCTGGACACACCAAATTTTAAATAAATGAATGAATGTATCTATTTTCCACGATCAACTAAGACTTATTTATGAAGTTTTAAATGTTAAAAATTTAGAAAAACTCAACATTTTAATAATCTTAGGCCAATTAATCTTGAGAAACCTGCGAGCTGATTGGCGTATTTTCTTTGAAGCGATCGATGTAAAATCTAAAATTATCCTTTTTTTTTATTGAATAGTGATATTCAAATTTTCATAAATCAGTCAGTTTAAGTGATTGGAAATTAACTCTTAAAAGTCACTGATTTAGTTGATTGGAAATTAACTCTATGACCACCATAAAATCTGTGCTTTCTCTTGCGGTGTATGCATTCTCCTTAATATCCGCTCGAATGAAACATCACATACAAAAGTACTACATAGAACAAACGCATCAAAAGTAAACATAACATTTCAATAGTTGCCAAAAACAAAAGAGAGAAAAATGCAATTAATAAGCAGACGATATTTAGAAAAGTACAGATATTTAGACTGGAAAATGAAATTATCTGAAATTAACCACACGCGCAGACGATATTTACAAAAGTAAAAATATTCAAACCTGAAAAGAAAAATAGTTGAGTTATTCCATCAATAAATGCCATAAGTTTGTTTATATCTTCATTATTTTATGAGTCATTAAACATCAAAATGGGTCCGGGACTAAATAAACACCCTGTATAGAGAGTGTAAAAGATCATAAAATAATTTTTCTTGAACTTATTTTTTAGAAAAAATAATATTTCCTATTTGTTTCATTTCCTACAAACATGTGCCGAAAATTATATTTTCGCAGATTTCATTTCCAAAAAGATTTAATTTCTTTTTAGTTGGAGCTTTAATTAATGTGATGGCAACACTTTGAAAAAAGCCAATTTTTTCCCATGAATACGAAACGTGTTTAATTTTAATTTTTATTTTTTACGAAAAAAATTATTGAAAAACATAGTTAAAATATTTATATAAAAATTCATTAAAAATAGAAATTTAATTTTAAGATTAAAACATAAGTATCATTTAAGAGATAAATTTTTGATCTTTAACTTCATGTAAATATCTTTTTTGTGCGGTAATATTTTCGGAAGTTATAACAGAAACACGTCAAAATTTCGCGTAATTTTTAAATAAATAAAATTCTAGCTAAAAATTCGAAAAAATAACCCCCAGGTGCACATTCCCGGCCTCCAAGGTATACACGTGCCAAATTTGGTAGCTGTATTCCCAGCCTCCAAGCTCCCCGGTAGCTGCACATTCCCGGCCTCCAAGGTATACACGTGCCAAATTTGGTAGCTGTAGATTGAATGGTCTGGCCTGTAGAGCGCCAACACACACACACACACACACACACACACACACATACACACATACACACACATTGAGCTTTATTATAAGTATAGATATAGATAAGCGTATGAAATGTAAGTTGATTAGACATAATCATCACTTCATAATAAAGAAGATTTAAGACACTGCATGCTATTTTCAATTAATCTCAGGGACAAACATTAAAGTTAATTTTATAGTCATCTACGTGAAATAAAATTATGTATTTGTTCTGTGCGAAATTATTTACGATTCAACGCAGAATTTTGCAACTATTTTTGTCCAAAATCAATATTTAATACAAATTAAATGGTATTAGCAGTGCTTTGTCGATAGGTTTTGTTCAACTAACAAAAAGAAGATATTGTCTTTCGTGTATTCTAAAGGAAAGAAGCCACAATCTTTATTTTGACTTCTTTGGACATTGTACTTAATAAAAATGTCCAAACTCGGTTAGACTGCAAGCGTGAGGTGCAACTTGTTTTTCCAAGTTGTCAAAATATTGTTCAATGGACATTTTCTGAATTATTTCTAGTGAAAGGAGTATTCTCCTTTGAGGTGTGTGAATGTGCCCCCCTGTAAAAAGGGGTTGTGCAAGCGAATGTGTGAGTTTCGTCTTCATATGAGCTAGAAGTCAGACTTCTGTCCTCGGGTGTTCAAGGGTTCCCTCAGAAACTACTGCACCCTCTTTCAGTGGTAACGTGGACACGACATCATCAACATTTTAATCTAAGCTTCTTGGCAAAGAAGGAAAAATTCATTGAAAATCACCACGGTATCACCTGACAAAAATAAGCCATCTATCGAACTTACAAAATGAAAAAATGGTGCGTTTCTTTCACTAAACGTTTCTCTGAATTATTTCGTCTCCTTAAGGATGTCTTTCCCTGCTGTCATTAAGTACTCGCTTACTGTCAGCAACCAGGAATTTTGAGAGTTCCTGATTAAATTTTTCCAACGCGTCAAATGAAAATCAATTGAAAGTCTTCATCAGAATCTTAAATTCTTTTCCCTATTTCGATAGGATAAAAAAGTAAAGCATTATTAAAAATTAATCATAAATTTATCATTACAAAAAAAGCTTAATAGAAAATCTGCAAACCAAAATAAATAGTGTCAATCAGTATATCAATGTAAAATTGAACATTTACAAAGCACTAATAGATACTTTATAAACAATAAAAAGGGGGGGGGGGTTGCTCCATCGTTTCAATTAGTAGAATCGTAATACTGTTACTACTGCTTCTTTTTTACTTTATACTTCTCATTTAATTAAATTTCATTTAGTTCTTTCAAATGTTTTAGAACACAGAAAAAATATTTCATCTTAAATGAAATAAAAATTGCTTTAGAGCTCATTCACATCTCTCGATATGTAAAAATCTTTACTGAACGCTTTTTCTTATTATTTAGTATATCTTTATTTTGTACTTGATAAAGTTAAGATCATTTTATAATGAAGCAAAATACCCAGAATGTTTTCCTTGAAATGCTTTTATATGAATTTTACACATATATTTATTCATAAAAGTCATCAGATGACTTGTATAGTACCGTAAATGTACGTCACCTTGTGTACAGCATGAATGTATTCATAAAGTGACTTTTCAGAATTCAGAAAAAAATCAAGTCAATCAGCTATACTTATTAAGAATTTAGATAACTTTTTCAAGAAGAATTCCCAAATTTCAACCATCCTTAGGGAATGCATTTAAATTATTTATATATATTTAAAATAGACATAAGAAGACCTTCATAGTGGCATATCAAGAAATTCCTACCTTCAAGCCGGCTAGGCAAATAATGTTTGTTTTTTTTTGCGTATGAAAATACAAATTGCTCAAATCAATGCTCTTCTTTTTCAAGAAGAGTCGAATGCCAAATGCACAGTCACTTCATTACCTACATAGAAGCCTCTCAAAGAAGATGAGAGGACCACATAGATTAATGAAAACACAAATGACTTTTAATTGGAATTGCTTTTTCCTATTAATGCTTTTATTAGTAGGGTCCCATAGCAATTTACATTATGAATTTATATGTATTTTGAATTTTGACTTTTATCCTTTAAAATTTATTTCATCAAAAAACATCCGATGTTTGATTTTTAGAAGCTCCAAGTTTGTTTACAAATTTTCATGATGCTTGCTACAATGATGCTGATCTGTGATTTAAATGGATTTCTTGAACTCAAGCATTCTTAACCTTCGTTCATAGATTTCATTGGAAAGTGACGTTAAAGTTTACAACTCAACATCTTGGACTGCGCGTAAATTACTTTTATCAATATAAGAAGGGGAATTATTGATAGTAAGATAATGCCCAAAATTAAAAAGTCGGCTACTCTTACATTTTATTTAATTTTTAAAACAGATTTTTATTGCTAGTTTTAGTTTGATTTAAGCAATTCCAGAGAGGGGGGGGGGTAACACCGCTCTGGCAAGCTTACAAATGATGTTAAAATAGGCCACTAAAAGAAAAGAGTGAACGGATGGTAGAAAATGTTAGTATTGACATTAAATTTTTACTTAGTCATTATGAATGATTTTCATTTACGAACAATTCTTGAGCCTACGTCAAATATTTAGTTGCAGATTTTAAATAACTGTTTTCTAAAGATTCCTGTGAATTTATTTTATATTAGCAAACAAAGTAACAACTAAAGCATTTACTGTATGCATAGATAAAGCTATAAATATACGAGTTGTTCTCATAAACAATGATTTTTTAGAATAATTAATGGAACAGATTTATAGTTTTTAGATGGTTAGATGTCGAGTTATCAACAGTTAGATATATTCAATGAAATCCAAAATTTATCCCACTCTATGAATAATCGAATGGTTAAGCCTTTTGACTTAACCCTTTTTCTAGACTATGAATTAAAAATAGACGAAACAATGCTTACCTAATTCAGCACAGTCACAACAAAGCTCTAATGTCGCGATAATTTCAGCTACAACTATCTGCAGTGCTGATGGAGCAAACCTGAGTAAACCTTTTCGAAGAATATGGAAGACGGCAGTGTTCAGTAAGAGTACTAAATAAGGTACACATGTCGGAGGAATGTTTTCGATCATTTTATGATCGCTGAAAGGAAAAAAGTGAAAGATAAATATATTAAAACGGAGATAAAAAAATCTTCAATCTAATCTTGATAAGGAGTGGCTATAAACAACCTTGTTCTTTCACTTGAGATTTATTAAAAAGAAATCTGAGAATCATCTTAAATTATTTTCTTAAGTTGTCAAAACATAATATATGCATATATTTACTATCTTTTCTAAATTAATTCTATTTTATCGCTCATTTACTTTAAAGAGAATGCAACCTACTATTCCTTTGTGATAATATTTTTCAAAAATTATCGATTCCAAAATAGCAGTTTTTGGAGAAATTATGAATTCAATTTCATTTGCGGCAAGAAAAAAAATGCTGAGCTGATGACTCTGAATTCCAATTACTTACTATAAAAATTAAAGCATGTATCTACAAATGAGAAAAAAAATGGTAACCAATATTACCATTTGATTAATCTATAATATGAGTAATGCATGCTAAGTAGAAATCGGCCCGTTAGAGTTGTTTGAATATTCGAACTCCATTATGAATCATATATTTACATGCCTGTGAAATTCATTATAAAATTGATAGTAATATTTGTTATAAGTATATTATCTAGTAGAAGCAGTAAAAAGAATTACTCTCTTAAAATATTCTGTGATAATATATTTTGAATGAAGCAATAAAATTTCTATCAAACTGAAAGGAAAAAAAAATTTTTCTAAATACAGGCCACAGCTCTCATGTACATTTTATACTCTATTTTTTCAGCCTCTCCCGACTCATCACGGAACCTGAAAAACTAACGACTCAGAATTGCTGCAAACCATATTGTAATTACCTCGCTGTAAAATGAAATTTATAAAAATGTCCCAATTATTATTAAATCAATATTAATTTACTAGTTTATAAATTTTAAAATAAAAGGAAATAAGTAATTATTATAAAACATAGTTTAAATTAAGCCAAATATCACTCTGCCCCAATTAAAAGAGATTCTAGAAAAGTGCTCATAGTCCAAAAGGTTCTCATAGCAAAAGATTCAAAATTTTGATGTAACAGCTAAAACCATTTGCGACTTACGGCATTTTATGACAACATATAACAATGAGATATCACATGCAGCAACTTGAGAACATATGTCATTTGTACAAGCGTTTTTCATCAATAAAATATTTTGACAAATTTGACATACGACATTTTGATGTAATAGTGGCAAAATTATGCAATCCGCCTTTTCAGGCAAGCAACAAAATTTTGCATTTATTACAACAAAACGAAAGAACTATAAAAATTTCTTAAATATACTAAAATATTCTTGTCTTATCTAAGTTTTAAATGTGGAATATTTCTATAAATTTAAGTAGAAAATTTTATAAGCATTACCTCTAAAAAGAGAAACGTTCAAACGTTTTTCATACATGACAAAGAACGGTTTCTGACTCTCGAGTGCAGACCGCACAAAATCGAACTCTTTCCTTCGGAATTTTGAGAAGAAAATAGTTATGGTTTCCATAGATATTATCGCATCTCGACCAGAAATATAAAAATGACAGCGAAAACAGAATCAACAACAAGCAAGATTTTATCATACATACATACATTAGGATTGTTGCCAATTTTAGAGCCAAAAGAATGGCTGAAAAGCGAATCCAAACGTTAGTTGGTTGTGTTCCAGCTATCTTCCTGCCTCAAACTATGTTAAATGAAGCCATCCGTTATTAGCAAATTCAAAGCTCTGTTTCATTTTCTTCTTATTTTGCTTCGCTCATGTTTTCGTTTTAACTTAGTGGGCGAAAAATAAGCATTTTCATTTCAATTTAGAAGTTGAAATGATTTTTTTTCTATTACTCATGTAGTTTATTAAATTTAGAAACTATATAGAACAACCATTTTCTGTATTCAAATGATCACAAAATTCTTAAAACTCATAATACCTTTACATTTATTTTAATTCCTTTATTAAAATAACTATAGAAACGAAAGTAAGCATTTAGCTCAGAGCGACTTTACACGTGCCATTAAAAGAGATAATCAAGGTTAATTTGAATAAAAAAAGATAAGAATTTTAATCCTACTAACATTTGTTCAAATGAAGTTCTTTCATCTGATTTCTTTATTATTTGTACAAAAGTTTTTCAGTTTAACTAATTCTATCATTATTTAGCCTTTTTTTTCCTTTATTCAAGTAAATGTATTTAAAGAACGCGACTATTTTTTATTGATGTAGAATTTTATTGTTTTTACAGCTGTATCAAAAAAAAAGGTATTCAAAACTTCAACTGAAAAAAATATTCATTTTCCCATCTTTATGATAGCTTTCAAATGTCAAATGTAACTTTCAGTTGACAAAAAACTGAATCATTTATATTATTATAAATTTGAGATATGATTGACAACTTAAATTCAATATTTCGTAGAAATTCACAAATCTGATTTTTATGAAATGAAAACAAACTATTTCTAAAAAGTTGAAAAATAATGTTATAATTTTTTTTATAAACTTATTAACGGCACTTCAATAATGTAATATAGTTTACAATTTCATTGATTCGGGCAGTGTATACAATAGATTACAATAACAGACATTTAGGTATGCAAATTAAAATAATAGAAGTTATAATAGAGGTTCTATAGAAGTAGATTACTTGGAGTAAAATTCCTCGACTTCTACAGAAGAAAAAAGAATATTCAGAAGTATTTGATATCTTGCAATGTATTATAAAAGTTGTAAACTCCATTTAAATGGTACAAAACAAAAGCAGCATGCAAAAACTTAGAAAATACAGTTGATTTATCACTCTTATACTAGCATAGACTTCAAAGCAAACGAACCAAAAATGGTAACATTTTTTATCGCTACAAATATTCATTGAAAGTAAAGGAATGGAGATAAGATATAAAATATTTAAAATAATTTAAGGAAATTTCTTTATAGAAGTAAATTACAGCCAAGATATGATAGTACGTATCGGCATCCATTATTAAGATCTTAATAAATTATAATATATAAGTTTACACGTTTTATATTCTTTTTACTCAATTTTTGTCATTAAAATCTAAGCAGTTACCTAATGGATTCCCGAACTCTAAAGTCCACCTTCAACTTTCATTGTTACCTCTCATGAGGAACAAGATCTTTAAGTGATTTATAGAAAAAAGTCTGGCTGGGTTACAACAATAAGATGGGAAAAATATAGTAAAACCACTGTCTGTTTTTTTTTGTTTTTCTTTTTTTGCGTACCTTTTTTTGGTTACGATTTTTTCATGGAGCATACAATAGGTATTTAATACAGAAAATTTATAGGTTGTTTTTCTCAAGATTTTAAAGTGATATTTATATTATGAAAGAGAGTTTTGAAACCATTGTAAATATTCAGACATAAAGGTTTGGTGTTTTTGGATAAAATTTACGGAGAGCCGAAAAAAAATTAAAAAATATTGTTATACCGTTATACTATGATAAAGTAGTGAAACTATAATAAATGAAGCTAGAGAAAAAAATTAATAAAATTAAATACCTTCCTCTCCCAAATGGAACTTAAAAATTATAAAAAGTTACGAAAATAGATTGTTTCAGTTAATCTTTAAAAATCTAAACTTACTATCTATCTATTTATTATAAAATTATTTGTGAAGTGCTCACCTTCTTAAGAGTAGTAAAATTTATTTTATCCAAATCTTTCTATACCTGTGGTTGCACATTCCCTGCAATACAAACAAAAATTCGTAAAATTATTTCAAAATGCAATTTTTAGTTCTTATTATCCCCATAATATACATTCATCTTCTCGTCAATGAATGACAATAGTTTTATATATGCTCAGAAAAGGGTTATTTGGGTTTCAAACATTACAAAAATATTTATTTGTTTCTTTTATGTTAACGCAGGGAAAAACTTAACTTCAAAACCAGAATATCGTTAGTTGAAAAAGAGCGAATAGCATTACAGAAAGTTTAAAAATATTACAGTCCCTTAAGAAAGCACTTCAGCTATTAAAACATATTCTTTATATTATATTTGTAAGCATTTAAAAAAAATTCTTGCATTTTACTCTATCTTCTTACCTAATGATACAGGAAATCTGATTTAAGGAAAGATTCATGGCAATGGAATTGTTTCTGAACCAAGATCTAATAAATTTTTAAAGGCATCTTTTTAAAGCCTTTAGAATATTAAAGTCCTGGATCTAACTATATAATAACCCCCCCCACCCCACCCTTTTGCTAAATAATTCTGTTGTAGTTTTTCTCAATAAAGAATCAAAATCGCCCATCACTTTCCAATTGGAAAACACTGAACTTAGTTTAAGCCAATAACAACTTTTGTTAAAAAACAAAGAGGAATTACTATTTTTCACTATTAGAATTATGGCATGAAACTTTTGATAGTTTTTCTCTTTACCGAATGCTCAGAATGCGGCTTCTGTTAGTGATTAGTATCCCGCTCAATATCATAATTTCAATATGGGCAAAAAATCCGTATTCGTTCACAAGTCAAGAGTTTTAAGTTTATTTTCAGAATTGAAACAGGTTGTTTCAATGGCTTTAAACATCTGATGTGGGTTCTGTGAAGTAATTCTTGGTTTTAATATTTAATAACTATGACATGGTGGATTTCAAAATAGGTTTTTATTTTCAGTTTTGTGGCATATGAATACTTTCTTTGCTACTGCTGACCATATGAAATTTGATATTTTGCCTGGATTGCAATTAGACAATTATTCAATTGCATTTCATCTATTTTATGGCAACTAAAATATTGAGTTGAGAAATATTTTTGGTCCTTACTGAGTCTTTTTTGTTGTTGTTGTAACTTAAGGTAGTATCTGTAATGCCCGTGTTTTTGTCGAAATCAGACTTCAGAGCATTATATGGTGAGAAGAAAGAGTTAAATTGTGCAGAAAAAAAATTTTAAGCACAAAGATATTGAAATAACCGAAGTTTTTCTTAAATATCTCTCTAAGTTTTGCAATATATTACCATAAACGAAGAAAATAAATGAAGTTGATATTTTGTAGACCTAACCTATTATTCTGCATATGCATCGAAACATTGTAATTCATCAACAACCCGATGTGTGAAAGTTACGGAGAGAACAAAAAATTACTTATTGCAATAATTTCACGTTTTTAGGAAATGTACAACTGGAAATGATCGTCCGATTTTAATAAAATATTTTTTATACTCTTAAGAAAATTTGTAATTCACAAATCACGTTATAATAAGCAAATAGGGTAATATTTTAAAATTAAAAATATTAACTAACCCTTCGCCCGTTTTTGAAAAAATTCTTAAAAACATTTATTCAAAGTACAAATCCTTTGGGCAAAAACATCGCGTTTCCTATTCACTCAATATGCGATAAATTTTTCTAATGTAAATTGCAAAAAATTATTCTTAGAGCTGTAAATTAAGTTTTATTTCATAAAAATCAATTTATACTTATTATTATTATTACATCTAAAAAGTTTTCTTTTATTTGGAAAATGGCATAGAAGACCGTATTTTCAAATATAATAAAACTGAATAATCTTTTGAAAATGAAAAAGGAGTTACTTCCTTTGCATTAATTTATAAGTCCAACAAAACTGTGTCACTTTAAAAAGGAATAGAAAATAATATTATGTTTAGGATAAGGAGTCATGAGATTAAAACTCATGACTCCTTGATTTCATAAAACTCATGATTCCTACGCCCTTAAGAGCCATCTGCCTCTTTCATCTTCATTTTCGAGATGTATTACAAAATAAAACATAGGCAGAACTCCCAAATTCGACTGATCGATTTCACCAATTTTCTTCGTCAGTTCATTTCGTCACCTTGCCAGCATACCTAACCAATCAAAATACGCTATTATTATGCCATCACAATTTAAAATGATAATTTATTTTAATTTGATAAAATGTGTTTCATTAAAATTTTCCGGTATGGCTATAATAATAAAATTAATATGGTAGCAGAAGGCGGCTAATATTAATAACATTCAATTAATCATGTCAGTCGACTTTGAGGGACTATACCTTACCATCACAAAATAAAGTAACTTTTTATTAAACACGTGCAATAATGATAGAGAATTCTGATTTATCGGCTATACTTCAAAGTGACGAAATTAATATATCGTAATGTCTCTCAAATGCTGACTAAAGGGATTGACGATCATCAATAATATATCCTAAAGGTCATGATCTTCCATATAAAATCATTTTTTTATTATTATTTACACAACGGCTATATTTGAAAAACTTCTTAATATTTTCCTGAAAAGAACGTACAGTGAAGTAGTGCTTTTACATTTTTCAAACAATGGGGGAGATGCTGATGACATTCCTAGTGCTAATGCGCTTTCATTTGAAACAAAAAGTTGAAGAAATCGGACAGTGGTTGATGTGGGAGGATTGGTTGATTTTCTTTATTATTTTAAATATATAGATGGAAAACAGTAGATTTTAATCATTTTGTAAAGCCTGCACGAAAGCTGAAGCTATCAAGAAATGTTATTTTTCCCCCTTGTTTCATTATTCTCAGACTTGGAACTTTTCCTCAGTATAGCGATAAGGGGAAAAAAATCCTACAGTAGCAACCAAAATTATGGAATTATTTTGGGAAAAGTGCGTTTTGAAGATTTCATGCCTCATAACAGCAATGTAAGTAATACCATAAAGTTATATATCATTTTAAAGATAATTTAAATACAGTTCATTAAATTATGTACGCTTCGCATTATTTTTCAAAGTTACAGTGAAATAACCAGAAGAAAGAAATACATGCTGCTTCAGTTAATCAGACACAGCTTTTCTTCATTCGAATGTGGCCAATGAGTATGAATACTTTAGACATCCAAAAAAGTAACATGTCTTGTTAACGGTAGAACTTATCAATCGATGTGATATTTTCGGGCTGAGAAGAGGTCTTTTTTCTTCATTTTTTGCGATTGCTGCCAAAATGGTCACTTTTTTGTATTTTTCCATTTGTGAGTTGTCAAAACATCAAAAATAAAAGAAATGGTACACAGTGTTGTCTGGTCATTTTAAAAACAATGTAGAAATCAATTACTGCATAAATAAGGCTTTAATTATAATAAAATCAGAAGAAATGTAGTAGTCAATTAATGGCGGTATTTTTGAATTTTTGAAGAACTATAAGAAAACTCAATCACAAGAAAATGAAATTAGTAAAAGCAAAAAACGGTGCACAAGACCAATAATGATAGAATGAATTAAAAAAACTGTGCCTATGCCATAGAAAAGATTCATTTGGGAGTATACAAAGTGAAACGGCACAATGCAATGTGATGTTGAGGGTGAAGAATATTCAACTCAGATTGCAAGAATCTGGTCTAAATTCAAGAACTTCACGGGAAAAAAATACTTTTAAATTCAAAAATTTTTTGAAAGAATTAGGCTGAGCAGGAAACCATGTTAACTGTACAATAGAATAATGGATCTGTGTGGATGGAATGTCGAGACCGAATTTCACAATTTGCTAATGATATCATAAAATAATTTTCATCCTGATTGCATTACACGTACTGTTAAACAAGCAATTTGTGTTATGATCTGGGATAGTGTAACAGCAAAATCCTTAGTCAGAATTAGTTTGATGAAAGAGAACGCAAAAGCCCAAAAATGCATAAATGAAATACTTATTCCTAAACTGCTACTTTCCGCGTGTGATCTTTTCTCAAATAATGAAGAATTTTTAATTAATCAGGATTCAGCCTCATGTTATGTTTCCATTAGAGAAAACTGGCTTCGAGACAATCGTATTTCATTAGTGGAATAGCCTGGGTATAGTCCAGACCTTCAAAAATTTATGGAACAGTTAAAAGAGACTTGTTATATAGAGACAACCCAGAGTGAAATCCCAATTAAATTAACTCAAACATGAGACCATATTAATCAGTTGAGGAAATAAAAACTTTAATGAACTCCATAGAACGACGTTTAAGGTCGTTATTTATGCTACAGGATACCCAACTAAGAGTTAACTACCATAAAAAAGAATTTTTGTGTTTGTCCTTATTTCTATGTCTCCTTTTTCTTCTTCATAACTGCTGTTCCTATACAAATATCCATTATAAAAATTCTTTTATTAAATTCTTACCTAAATTATCTTGAAAATTATACATTTTTTTCTCTCAATAAAATTGCTGTCATGAGACATCAAATCTCAAGAATGTGTTTTTTCCAAAATGTTTCCGCAATTTTATCTATTACTGGAATAAATATCCTTATAAAAAACATTTCATTCATTTAAAAAAGCTTTATGAAAAAATCATTCCATTCATTAGAAAATCCTTATTAAAAATCAATCATTTATATATTATTTCATATCATCGCCTTTGAAATAAAATTCGTATCACTTAAAAGTTGTTTAAAAACATTTTCCTAAGAGCAAACTATTTTCTTAAAAATTTTTCAGAATGATTTATATGATTTCAAATACGATTTTTAATTATTATTATTAATAATAAATGACACAGAATAGTAAGTAATATATGAATACATAAGAAAGTTATTTTCTTTTAAAATCATTGAATATTATTATCTTTAATTAAATGTACGATGTTAGGCAAGACAGTACGAAACTTTAAATTGAATATGTTGTAATACGTCATGGTGATTACATCTAAAAGCTTTGTTTAAGTTCGCACAGTTTTAGAAGCAATGGATACCTATACCTGATTTATTTTTCACAAATTTACACAGGGAATCATATCAAGTCACCACTTTTTCTTTTACATCGATGTCCATAAATTAAAGGTAATTCAGAATCACGCTGAAATCAAACTCTAAAATATATATGTCATCCGTAAAATGACTGCACACATCTTCAAAAATCATATGCAAACTGCAGGAAGCCACCAAATGACACCGAGAGTACGTCACTGTGACGAGAGTGATATATAAGGAATGCAGGCAAAGAAGTAAACTTGTTCGCTAGCGCTTTATAAGCCGAAGCCCTTTATAAGCCGCTTTATAAGCGCTTTATAAGCTGGAAGTATCCGAGGAACTTGGAATCTCCCAGAGTGTCATCTATAAGCTTTGGTAACGATTCCAAGATGATGGCAATGCGAGTAGACGTTACAGCACAGGTCACCCCTGAGTTACAACGCGGAATGAGGACCAGTATGTGGCAGTTATTGACAAAAGAAACAGACGGAGCACAGCATCAAAACTGTCTCGTCAGCTCTCTTCAGCCACTGGTACGACAGTTTCAAGGCAGACCGTGTACAGATGCTTAGGGCAGATTGGTCTGTATGCTCGTAGGTCTGTGAGGTGTGTTCCCCTTACTGCAATTCACTGTCGCTTGCGGTTAGCCTGGAATAGAGAGCACGCATTGCGGACACCGCAACAGTGGGCTTGTGTGATGTTTTCCGACGAGTCCAGGTTTAACTTGCAGTCTGCTTCTCGCCGGACTTCCACATGGAGAGCGCCAGATACACTTACCACCAAGAGAACATTAATGTACGACAACATTACGGTAGTGCAGGATTGCTCGTTTAGGGAGGAAATATTCTGGGCTCCAGAACTGACTTACATGCTCAAATTGGAACCATGATAGATCAAATATATGGGATATCATTCTGGAACAACATGTATGTTTGTTTCGGGGCGCCATGGACCTAGAATTCGTGTTTATGGATGGCAACGCCCGTCCTCACAGTGCAAACATCGTAAACGAATGTCTTCGATCGGAAGATATCACCCGTATGGACTGGCCAGCATTCTCACCGGACTTGGATCTAGTAGAGCATGTGTGGAACATGCTTGGCCAACGAGTTTCAGCCCGTCAACCACCTCCTACAGGTCTTCCGGAACTTTGGAGAACATTGCTTGATTAGTGGTGTAATATTCACCAAGATCAGATCGATCGTTTGATACTCAGCATGCCTAGGCGTTGTACGGACGGTATTGCAACGCCTGGGAGACATACTATGTATTAACCACCATACCAACCATGTAATATTGGTTTTGGTAAAAAGTTTTTTGTAATTTGCTCCAGGGAGCAAAAAAATCGCAATTTTTATTAATGATATCAAACATATAACATCTTTCTTGCTCTTTACCTTTTGTTTAATAAATGGGCTTTACAAATAAGTCACATTTGTTTTGTCTCTTACTCTTTCTTTTCCTGAACTTGTATTATCCTGAATTTATGGACATGAGTGTATAAAGGCATCCATTGTTCTCATACTAATGGTAACACCCATGAATATTCCGAGTTGTCTGTAGATTTATTTAGTACTTTCTTTGAAATTCAGGCTGAATGATGATTACTAATTAATATCGTGCAAACGAGGAAAAAAAACCGGCATCCGTACTCCCCCCCAGGTTAAGAACAACGGCATATCATCGGTGAAGTCAAAATCCCCTATTAATCATTGCGATTCTATCAGTCTCAAGATATTAAATCCTTATCAAGAGTTCATACGAAATTCGTATAACAATAAAACAGGTCACTGATATTTTTATTACAACCTCGGAAAAACAACCTCAATATTAAGGGGACACAGTACTTAAAAAATGGTCAAATTTGTTATTGGCTCATTTGTTTGCTAATCTCCTTCTTCACATCACACTAAAATATTAAAGCTGCATCTGTATTGTTTCAAAAGTTATTAAGAATTTTATTCGCAATGACAAGGATTTGAAAGGCCCTCAACCTTTAAAGACTCGGAATCACACAACCCAAATAAATATTGAATTATTTTACTCTTTTTAGCTGAGAATTATGTTTTTCTGGTAAATATTCTTGGTGCTTTTATTAAAAAACTTTGGTCAATGGTAAAACACCAGGTTCACATAAAACATCAATAAAAGAGAAATGTATCCCCAAAATTATACCAGTTTATCAACGATTGGCATCAGATGTACTTTTTCAATCTTGCACAAGTTGTTTGACACAGAAAATCTTCCTAGTGTCATATGCAGCAAGTGCTCAAACGAAATTTCTGCTTCACTCCGAATTGCAGTTGCAGATGCAGTTTCTGAGTTCAATGGAAGGATATCTAAATCATTACAAAGTGCTCGAGTTGATAATAACATTTCTCTGAACAAACAATTTAGACATGTAGCCATGTGGAGGTATCAGAAGAAACATAAGAAATCTGCTGTGTATGAGTCAGTTGAGAAAACAATTAAACGTGCTTATGAACGCACAAAATACTATCATTTTAAAAATTAAGGACTAGCATACAAAACTGGAGGATTTTGAATCATGTGTTCAATAAATTTTATTCACTAGGTATGTTAATTTATTTTTAAAAATATAGGTATTTTTTCGGTTTCATACAGCTGTTTTGCTCGATCAGATTTCTTTTCACTGCAGTAATGAGTATTTAAATCTTTATAAAATATCTTATATTGAAGATACGTGTTTTAAATTTTGTATATACATTTTAAATTATATAATTTTTATGACTATGCCAAATATTTGCTTGAGAAAAGTCCAAATAGATTTATTTTTATTCACAAATCAAATCTTTAAATTTCTTTTTATCCATGTTCTGTTTTTCATCTTCTTGTTTTTAAAATGCTAAGGCTTTTTTACTAAATAAGTAAGAGCTTTCAAATTTTGTCTACAAGTTCATCATTATGTATTTAATAAAAGAATGCATCCATAAGCATTCACTTGATTAATTTTTCTAGATACCAGAGTTAAAATGAGGTGCTGCTAAATTTCCATATTTTTCACCATATATAATAGTAAAAATTTTATATTAAAATAAGTACTGAATATATCTTGTAATACATGCACACTTTTGTGAAATATATTTTCGAGAATCTATAAAAAAAGTTTGAAGCAAAATGACTCATATTTTAAAAAAGAAGCACATTTTAAAAAATTGAAATTTTTAAAAATAAATTTAAATTTTATCTAAGTAGGTAGATTAAAATTGTTTTTTTCTTTTAAGGGTATTTTTATTTCAATCTTAATATACACTATTACGAAACTTTTTTGTTTAATGCTTAGAATTTAAAAAAAATTTTAAAGGTACCATGTCTCCTTAAATATAAAAAAGGGATTTATTAATATTATCATTTTCTAGTTTCCTCATTATAATTGATTGGATCAAATATTAAATTGAAGCTAATATGAGCACCTTATTTTCAAATATTTAACCAATTAAATATTTGGAACACATTATGAAAGAAATACAAGATGATCGAAAAAGAATGCCGGGATTACAAAATCATATTACGGAAATGAATAAAAACAAATGAACATAAAATTTGATCTAAAATGTTAAGAGAAGTACAAATTTCATATTCATGTCAGGGCGTTTAGACACGCACATGCACTGTTAGATAAGACAATAATCTATCCTTCCCGTTTTGTGAAGCATCGCCCGGTCAGTTACAATTCGTTTCTAGTAATAATCACTCTCTTTTAGTTTTTAGTGAGCTTTTCAATGTTTTTAGATGAACGGTATAACTTTCTAATATGTTTTATGTTTCTCTTATCAATCACTATTTACAACTCTTATTTTTTTTGTGTGTATTGCTCATTCTGTACTGCACTCTGTAACTAGAGAGTACATTTTCCTCTAATAAATAAATATTATAGTAAAGCGATTATTAAAGGCTGTTATTGGTATGAAATGAACTGTGAAGGAGCTTTCATTTAATCTTTGCTTGTCAAGTAATTTTTTCTTTATACTTTTCTTGAAAATAAAGCACTAAATCTAGTCGATATAAAAATTAGAATGACATCTAATCTATAGGATTTTTTTTAAATGCACTTAAATAAGAAACACGCCTAGCAAGAAAAACTGTTATGAATTAATATTCAAATTTTTTAAAGCAATTAATCAGAAAGTAAACTAACATCATCATCATCGTATATATCATCATCAATATTGATTTCATGGCGCATAATCATCACTGAATATGTATATGACGGTATGAAAACCCATTGGACTTAGACGTTTTTAATCTAAAACTTTTATCGAACACATTTACGATTCGAGGAAGCAGGAACAATTTGGTAAGCATCAGAGTTAATAATTAAGACTCAGATACATTAATATTTAGCTGGCTACATTTTGGAGTCAAAAAATGAGACAGATTCACTGAAACAAAACCTTGACCTCTAATTTAATATAATTCTTTCAGAATAACGATCATATTAAAATCATTTTAGGAACAAGGCTTTTGAAATAGTTATTTTTCATTTCACAGTTTCGGGCAAATAGAAAAGCCTTTATAAGCATTTTTCAACAAAAGTCTAATTTTTTGAAAAATTGTGCATCCATCGATGGGAAGTTTTTATGACTTCACTCCTGCATAACAAATAATTTGTTTACTTTTAAAAAAATTCAAAATTAACTATCCTGTAGCTCATAAAATTAACTCGAACCATCCTATAGTTCATAAAATTCAGTATCAAAATATCTGTGAGCTTTGAAATATATATTCGAGTGGAGAACAAAAAATATATAGAGCAAAGCCAATAAAATCCTAACTAAAATATAATCATTAAATTTATCAATAAAAACTGCAGCAAATTGAAATTTCATGTTATTAATAATTTAATTCTAATACTTTTGTACAAATTAAGATCGGTAATGTAAACATCCATAATAAATTCTTTATGGTGGATGTGATTTGTTTTTCAGTTGCAAGCAAGTAAGTTTATAATATCAAGGATAATAAATTACATTGCAATAGTCAACCAATTACGTTACACCAATTCGTTTGCCCAGATTGATTTTTTAGACAGTTAAGTATTCATTAGAAATGCATATATATATACAGAGTGTTACCGAATTCGACCGACAAACTCAGAGGGGTGATAGTAGGCATCAAGAGGATTGAGAATCACCATACAACATGGGGTCGCAAACGACGTTTAGGGGGTGGAAATCGCAAAAATATAGGGAGTCGGAGAACTGTTGGAAACCGTAAAAAAATTAATAAAAAAATAACAAATGGTGTTTCAAATAAGATTTTTTTTTAAGTGAAAGCACATTCTAAAAGGCTGTTTTTCATGTAAGTAACATGCCGATTTGATGAACCAGGAGGTCGTAAATTATTGAAAACGAAAAAGTGGTTTAGAACCCTTATCTTCAAAAATATTTAAACTTAAAAAAAAAATAAAAGCTTGGAAATATGAAGAATTTTATACTCTTTAATTTGATATAAGTCTGTAGTGTGAAAACTGAGGTTTTAAGATATTCAAGAAAAACTCAAATGTTTGCCGGGAAACATCGCTGCAACATCGGCACCGATGTTTACAGAGGGTGTTACCAAATTCAAAAGGTAAATTTAGAGAAGTGATAGTAGCCATTAATTAGATGAAAAATTATCATAAAACATAGGGTGGCAGGAAACGTCTATTCTGTGAAACTCGCAAAAACAGACTTCGAAGAGGCAATTAGCCTGGCGAAGAGAATGGCCCGATGAATGCGAGGATTTGGAACAATGTAGTCGAGAAGAAGAAGCTTTCTCGTATGTAAATTTTCCATGCGTTCGAGGAATATAAAAGCAACGAGTAATGCAGAATTGATAGTCTATAAGTTTCATTCTTAAACAACATGTCAGATTTCACGAATGTCGAATATGCGGATATGCATTTAATTTACGGCCGAGTGGATGGTAATGGACGCCTAGCACAAAGAATATACCTAGAGCAATATCCAAGTAGGCGTTGTCCACACCACAGCACCTTTGCAAATATTGATCGATGGTTGCTGGAGACAGGATCCTTCAAAATAACGAGGACAAATGCAGGGTACGAACGCACACCTGAAACAGAAAACCGAGTTTTGCAGCGCTTTGCCGATACCCCATCGACAAACATGTGATCAATTGCAGTTGAATTGGGTATTCGGCACGCTGGATGCTTGGTGTCGCACAGGAAGATGCAATCTTTCCTGCAAGAATTTCATTCTCAGATTTTATCTCAGACCTGTTGATTGGCCACCACGTTCCCCGGACCGCAATCCCTTGGATTTCTTCTTCCGGGCCACATGAAATCTCTTGTTTATCAGACACCTTTGGATACAATGGAAGATCTCGAAGCACGGATCGTCGTCGTTGCTGGAGGAATCGGAAGAACACTTGGTATATTTGAGCGCATCCGGCGTCCCTTTAAACGTCGGTGCCGGTTGTGTACTGACCTTCGCGGCCGCAATATTGAGTAATTTTTATAAAAGTTTCCTATCGTCTCCTTTCTTATATTAAAATGTCTGTGCTTTAAATGCATGCTGTATCTGTATTTCACCAAATAGATTTTCACCATCGTTTGCGACCGTATATTTATTTCTTTGGAAATTCTTATCGCCTTTTTGCCTACTATCACTCCTCATAATTTTTTCGATAGAATTTTGCAATACCTTCTGTAAACATCAGTGCCGATGTTGCAGTGATGTTTCCCGGCAAACCTTTTAGTTTTTCTTGAATATCTTAAAACTTCCTCAGTTTTCACACTACAGACTTAAATCAACTTAATGAGTATAAAATTCTTCATATTTCCAAGCTTTTATTTTTCTTAAAGTTTTAATATTTTTGAAGATAAGGGTTCTAAACTACTTTTTCGTTTTCAATAATTTACGACCAAATTCAAATCGGCATGTTACTTACATGAAAAACAACCTTTAAGAATGTGCTTTCACTTAAAAAAATTCATATTTGAAACACCATTTGTTATTTTTTTATTAATTCTTAACAGTTTCCAACAGTTTTCCGACTCCCTATATTATTGCGATTTTTACCCCCTAAACGTCGTTTGCTACCCCATGTTGTATGGTGATTCTTTATCCTCTTGATGCCCACTATCGCCCCTCTGAGTTTGTCGGTCGAATTCAGCAACACCCTGTATATATATATATATATATCTTGTTATTTGATGAAACCGAAAAACCTGAATTTAATTAAACAAATAAAAACAAATTATAACGCTTACATATTAAAAATATATATAAAGCGAAGTGAAAAGGAAAGTGAAAATCCTACTTCGGAATTTAGTATTTAAAGAAAGCATTTTTTTTAAATCTTAATTTTATCATTGATAAAAGCACACGACTGAATGTTTTGATAGAAGTGTTTGAATCTCATCATAACATTAAAAACCATGTACAAAATGTGCATCACATTAAAAAATTATTAAATATAAAACTCTGTACAGAAATGAAATTTATATCATTAAAAGATAACTTTTTGTGTTTTAATATAATACACGGACCATTTTCATGAGATAATAGTTTTGGATGTTACGGTCATCAATTTCCATAGGTAGGTCATAGCAATTCCCCATCTGACAATGGGCAAGTCTATTTTCGTTTGTTTTTATATTTTTTTATGCTAATTTTTTACATTTAGTTTGATGTATATTTCTTGATTTCTTTTACGTCTTCTTTCCTTTCAGTGAATAGAGTTTTTAGTGGGCCCTAATCCAGGGCATTTCTGATAATATTTTATAGATCCCTTAATTGATAATACATTCACTGCGTTCAATGTAGCTACTGAGAAGCAGTGGTCTGGTGACAAGATCTTGGCTACAAAACCGAAGGGCTTCAGATTAGAGACACGATTCCACCGAAGAACCGTCGTGTAAGCAGGCCTGGTGCGAGTTTAAAACTCCGGGGCCAAGCGT
Source organism: Argiope aurantia (assembly GCA_026543865.1). Lineage (NCBI taxonomy): Eukaryota > Metazoa > Arthropoda > Arachnida > Araneae > Araneidae > Argiope > Argiope aurantia. The sequence goes on from JAPMOR010022429.1 coordinate 188,574, forward strand.
CCTCCCACTGGTGTAATGTGGAAGCTTGGAGAAGGTTGGATGCCAACTCGGTGTCGTCCTCGTCTTCCGACACCGATTCAAAATTACGAAGTCCGTTCCAAAATAAGCCGTGTGTTGCTTTAAAACGGGACGTTAATTTAACTAAACTCAAAGAAGCAGTTTAAAGCGTTTGTTAGTGATTACATTTTATTTTGCCTTCGACAATATATAATAAGAGCGATTTCTATGCAACTTACTTTAGTAATTGTGTGTGTGTGTGTGTGTGTGTGTGTGTGTGTGTGTGTGTGTGTGTAATCAAAAGTATCTGGATAATATCTGGGTTTATCTTCGAATTTCTCCAGAAAGGCTGGACAAACCGCTCTATAAATTTCGGCCATATTAAGAAGATATGATAGCTAGGACGTTCAAGCGATCCACGAGTTTCTGTAAATTGATTAATAAGAAAAGGATTTTACTCCGTTTCACAGAAAGTTGATAATGCTTTAGAGTTTTCATCAATGCGGGTTTTTTTCCCGCATAAAATACTTACTTACAATTTTCTAAAAATAACTCGAATATTCATCAAGATAAATCTTATAAAAGAAACCCAAATTCCCCACATATTTATTGCTTACAATATGCTACGCTTTCAAACAAATTATACGAAAATTACAGAATACATGACAGTATTAAAATCTAAAATAAATACTTTGAACATTAGAGAAATAAAATGTTTGTTTAAAATGTTTAAAGTTTGCTATTAACTAATGCCTAAACAAGTTTCACAACATTGTATTTCTTAGATTTTAAAATGTTCATTAGCTGTCGTTCTTATTCGAAAGTATAAAAGTCGTCACGCGAAGAAGACAACGGCTGATGTAACCAAACTATGAGAAGACAGAATGAAACAATTAAACCAAAAATCTTGTCACTAGCAGGATGTTTTGGACAAAAGAGTAGTATATGTTTCTTATTTTTCATAATTTATTTCGCAGTTCTCTCAATCAAATATCAATGAAAAAATATTTTACTTCTTGCTGAAGTTTTTAGTCTTAATTAGAATTCTTCTGCAATAAACGAAAGGATTAACTCGTTTTATGCAAAAGATTAAATTAGCATCATACTTTAAGATGCACAATAACAACTTAGTAAAATTTTGCCGATATCGATATGCTGTTTTTTATATTGCAGAAATTGATAGAATTAATTTCTTACAAAAATCAAATATTTTCGAAGACAAAAAAAAACTGATTTTTAAAAGTCATTAAATAGTTAACAAAAAAAAAAAAACTTTGGTTGACTTTACGCACTGGAAAGGAAAAAAATACAGGAGCCCAAATACGCGCACAGTTGATAGCGAACTTGATACCTCTGAACCATTACTTCCTAGAAACATTAAACCAAGCTGATTTAGATATTCACTGACCCTACCCTCGCAATAAATTAATTATAAGCTTTTATAATCAATTGTCAAAATAAAAACTATACCTGAGTCTCTAAGGGTCCCGTAGATAGCAGCAGCAACAGACTGCTCTAGAAGAACTTCTTCCCCAAAGTGATATTTATAGAAAAGAGCTGTTTTGACATTGGGAGAACAGAAATAGAGTTCAGACCATGCCAGCAACATTGTTTGGGTCCATAACATTAAAACTATGATAATAGCAAAAGAAAAAACGACTTTTGGCGCAACCACCAGGGCCGCGACTATTTGCATTTTTTCTTTTATATAGGTTTTGAAATAAAATGTCCAGTTTTATAAATGTATGATATAAAAAGGATTTGTTTCTTGTATGAGTAAATTGATTGTCGGAAATCACAAAATGCACACCTTTAAAGTGGAACAAGATTCCTTTAATTTTGGAATATTTTATTTGGATATAAAAGATAGTGATTTAAGAGAATGAGAAGTGAAACCCATCCAACATAAATAAGAATTACACCACAAAAAAATAAATGGAAAAGATATTTTCCCCAAGAACAGCTTTATTACAAAGTCAATTAGAAAAAATAACTTGAAAAATTTTACTGAAACATTTGACTGTTTTAAACGAAATGCAACACACACCTGACTTTTATTGAGCTAATGAATTGAAATAATTAGTCACAAAAATCCCAAAAAACATTAGTTTCCTGATATGCGTAGTTTTAATCTACCACATACCACTATTAGACTATTACTACAGATTATGTAGAAGATTATTAGAAGCAGATTATGTAGTTTTAATCTACCACATACTACTATTACTCTACTACTACAGATTATGTAGAAGATTATTATAAAAGCAGATTATGTAGTTTCAATGGACTACTGGAATCACGTTTAATACATTCATACGTTGGAATTTAATACAAAGAAAAATTCAAATAAAATTGACAGATATAATTAATATTAAAAATCATACAGTATTTTGGAGAAACATAAATCTTCTTTGTCTTCATAATATTTTAAAATGATCAATACATTTTCAGATTAATAAATCTAATTTAAAAATGTTTTAAAAAACTCACTTTTATTAATGTATGAAACAACCGAAATTCGTTTAATTTTAATTATTTTTTACTTTTTAATCTTAATTTCTATTATTTTTCAAGCTTACTACCAAATGGTGCACTGGTATGAAAACAAAATTTTAATTTAATATACAGTAGACTCCTGATTATCCGCGGGCGGGTTATCCGCGCCTACTGCACAAAGTTTTTTTTTTTTTTTTTTTTTTTTTTTTTTTTTTTTTTTTTTTTTTTTACAAGCGTAAAGCATAGAAAATAAAAATGTTCACAAAACTGAGCGAAACGTTAAATTTGCTAACATCGTGCTTATTTATGGCAAAAATATCCCAGGCCTTCTCGGAACCTTCCCCTCAAGCAAACACAAATGACTGATTTCTTCAAAAAGGTGTAGTTTTACAGTTATGCTTTTGTAATTACATAATACATTACAGTATTAAAATAGTACATATGTATTAATTTTTCTGCGTATCCTTGACGCCTCTCGTAAGTACAAAGCATTTTTCTGTTTTCATTAACAAAATGCATTTTAGGTAAATTTTGAGTGATATACAAAAATATTAAGCGTTAGTTAAACATTTCCTGCTGTTTATTTTACGTTTTATTGTACATAAAACGATTTTTCAAAGTTGGAATGACTGTTTTCTCTTTTGCTATACCCGTTTTTAGCTTTTTTTGGATTATCCGCGATTTTTGTTATCCGCGGCGGCCGCGCCACCCAATTCCGCGGATAATCGGGAGTGTACTGTATGTTTAACTGAAAATTCTTAAAGCAATATTAGTGTATTGCTTCTGAAAATACACAAGTGTGCAAAATTTCACCACTATAGCACACAAGGAAGTGAGTGAAAAATCAATTAAAATCATGAAACAAGTCAAATAAGAGTTTTTGAAAAGCAATAATATTTTATGGTTTTTCTCAGTTTAAATAAAATGCTTACATTGAACATTGGGTTTCTCTTTACAAGAACCATCTATTTCTAGGAACGTTGAATTTTTCTTTAAAAAAATTAGTTTCTTGAAGTGATCAACTTTTTCGCGTGTTTAATTTTAATTAAATATTTATACGTAACTTGGTCGTCATGGTTCTCTCAGCAAATATGTTTCAACTTCATATTACAATATAAATTATTTTTCGTTTTGCTTGTTTTCCTTCAAATCTCACTACAAATTTAAGTTTTAATATAGTAATGAAAATTCAACTAACCCAATAACGTGCGAATTCAATGAAACATTCTCATAAAAATTCAAATTCAAATAAACATAATCATTAAACACCAAATCTATAGAATGCATTTCATAAACTATGTTTGAAGGAATTTTTATTATGGTCTAAAAAAATTATTTCAAAGTAAATGCAAAACTTCTTTTGAGCATAACGATAATTTATGATTATACACTGAGGTGACAAAAGTCATAGGATAACAATATGCAAATATAGCACCAGTTTCGCGCACAAAATATATATATGGGACGTTCATTTTGCAGAACTTTCATTTATGTTCATGTGATTCGTGTGAAATGGTTTCTGATGAGATTATGACCACACTACGGGAATTAGGGAATTAACAAATTTTGAACGCAGAAGGGTAATTGGAGCTAGACGCATGGAACATTCCATTTCGGAAATCGTTTAGGAATTCAACATTCCGAGATCCACAGTATCAGGAGTGTGTTAATAATCCCTAACTTCGTGCATAACCTCCCACCATGGACCAGTGGCCGACCGCCTGTACTTAATATCCGAGACCAGCTACATCTGAATAGAATTGTCAGTATTAACAGACAAACAATACTGCATGAAATAATCATAGGAATCTCTGTGGAACGGGCAATTTACGTGTCCGTTGGTACAGTGGGGCTAAGTTTGGTTTTAATAGACATGGCACCAGAAAACCAACCCGAGTGCCTTTACTAACAGCACGATATCACTACAGCGACCCTCCTAGGCTCGTTACCATATTGAATGAACTTTTGACGATTAGAAAACCGTGGTTTGGATAGATAAATCACGAATTTCATTGATTAGAGCTAATGGCAGGGTTTGAGTGTGGCGCAGACCCCATGAAGCCATTAGCGCAAGTTGTCAACAAGGCATTGTGCCAATTGATGGTGGCTCTATAATGATGTATTTGTTTTGTACTGTGTTCTCTGGTCCAAATGAGACGATCACTGATTGCTTATCTCCAGCTACTTTGAAACTCTTGCAGCCATTCCTAACTCTTGCAGGAATTCATGTACCTAAACGAATGATTTTTTATGGATGACAATGCGCCGTATCACAGGGCCATAATTATTCGTGATTGGTTTGAAGAATATTCCAGACAATCCAGCGAAAGATTTGGCCACCCAGAATGCCCGGCATGAATCCCATCGAGAATTTATGCGGCATAATCGAGAAATCAGTTCGTGCAAAAAATCCTGTACAGGCAACACTTTCACAATTATGGACGTCTCTAGAAGCTGCATGGTTCAATATTTCTGCAGGGGACTTCCAACACTTTTTGTGTCTATTCCTTCGAGTTTCTGCACTTTATTGGGTGAAAGGAGGTCTGAAACATTATTAGTAAGTAATCCAAGACTTTTATCACCTCAGTGTATTTTATATTACATTACAGAAAAAATGGCACCTCTTTGAAATTGAATAATACCAACATTTATCATCTTTATTAAAACCGGAAGTCAAATGCCTATAAACAAAATCATGATTTATAAATAAATCTGCTCAGTTAAGTAATTTTCTGAGTAAAAAATAAGCAGCAAATTCATCCCCTAGTTCAACAACAGAAGAATATCACTCTATTAAATATTTGACAAACCAATAAAATTTGTTTGAATTTCCTTATTATTGCAAACTATAATTAAGGATATTATTTTTAAACTATTAAACTTAGAGAAAAAAAATTACTTATCACTGGTAGTAGACCTGGGAATAGACAAAGCAATTTTGAATTGTTCCCTCCTGTTTCCCTTTCCCTTTCAGCACTTTCTCAGTGGAGTTGTTCTCCCTAACAAGTTCCCCTCAGAGGCACATCTTTTTTAGGCGTAACGGGCTTTACGATCTCGTGTTACCCAAGTAATCTAAATGGCCTTCACTGAAGCTGTCTCCGCTCTGGCTACCTCTTACTTCTCATTCACAGTCTCAAACTCCACTTGCTGGCCGTGCGTAGCAACCCATTAAACGGGAGGTATACTGTGGTCCCCAGTGTATCAATCAGTCTCTAGCTAGACACCTCAGTGGTTAGTGTGCTATGGATCAAGTGAAAGGGTCATTCCTTGATCTTGGCATTAAAGGATGGTAAGAAAAAAAACACACACACAAATCTCGCTGACATCGAAACTAGCGCAAAACGGGGAATTTCGTAACTCCCATTGCCACAAAAAGAATTATCTTCCAGATATTCCGACACTTTGAAACTTGCAACTGAGGGTATTTGTCCACAAGTACTTAACGTCCATATTTGGTGGCATGCTCAAAAGTTCCAATCACTTTTCTTTGTATCTATCTTTAGAGAAGAATGAAGACTTATATCAGAGTTGCGATGGCTCGCAACCGCCAACCACTGATTAAAATTCTCCCCAACTAACAATACTCTCTTAATGAGTACATTCCTCTCTTGAAATTGTCGTGGCATTCTGGCCAAACTTTATTTTATCAAGATAATTTTAACAACTTTCATCCTGTTTGTTTTGGTGTTCAAGCAATTTGCTTGTTATCTAACATTTCCCTTAAACTACGCTGTTAATTGTGTTCGGAAAAATGCAGATATTTGATTTTATGCTTCTATTTGTATTTATATCTTCAATCCAAACTTCAACTCTCACTTTATATACTTCTGTGGCTGTACAAGTTCACAGACGAATGTTGGTCATAGTCTGCTGTGTTTATTTACTGCCTAATGATGTCATACATCAACAAGATCTTGATAGCGTAGTGAACTAGCTTCCTTCGCCTTTTATCCTTCTAGGCGAGTTTATCGTTCATTGTACTTTATGTGGTTCGGGTAGTACAAACTCTCGTGGACCGCAGATATAGTAGTTTCTTTCTAATAACTGTCTCTCTGAAACTTTCTTCCATGAGCCTACACATATCTTCCATAATCTTGATCAGGACATATGTTCTCCTGAAATCTTGCCTTTGCTGACCTTTGCAATTAGCAAAGATTTATATAATAATGATCATTTTTTGGTTATCGTCTCATACGCTGATGGAGGCAATACCACTGCACGGCCTCCCCTTTATCAATTCCAGCAAACTAACTGGCCAGCCTTCATGCAATTGGCAGATATCACTCAGGCAATGATCAGTACATCATACTTATCGAAAGAAGTACAACATGTCGTTTATACAATATTAAATGTCGCTAATACCACCATTCCAAACAGTTCCCCATGTCTAAAAAGATTTCGCAGACCATACTGAAATGAAGCTTGTCGCTACGTTCACAAATAGCAGAAAAAATTGTGGAACATCTTTCGAAGGTACCCTACTACAAAAAATCTCATCTCTTTTAAAAGAGACAAAACGTTAGCTCGTTGCATTCGCTGCCGTAGTCAGAGGGAATCCTGGATATCTTTTGCTTCTATTAAATCCACACTTTTAGTAATACTTTCTGGAAGAAGGTAAAGGCTGCTAATGGGATTTATTGGGAATCTTACATTCCTGTTTTAACAAAAACAGGAATTTTAACATTCCTGTAAAAACAAGAAACATGATGTATTCCGCCCCATTAAATGTAGTCAATATTCTCAGTCAAGAATTCGCACAAGTATCCACAGATTCTTATAGTCATGATAACCTAGCAGAAAGAATCGCCTTTGCGTTTTAACATCACATGAACCTTTATGTGCAATTGTAAATTTATTGATTTCGGAACTGGAAACGGCTTTATCTCAAGCCAAATCCAAATACCAAACCAAATCTGATACCAAATCTCTGATACCAAATCCAGGCCAGATGGAATAACCTATAACAGGCTTCACCATTTGAATACCACTTCCTTTTCGAATTTGTTGCTGTTATTTAACAGAAAATTAACTGAGCAAAAGTACCCTTCACAATGGCACAAAGTTATTGTGATTTCAATCTTAAAACTTGGCAACGAATCATCAAATCTTCTGAAATACAGGCCAATTGCTTTAATGAATTGCCTTTGTAAGACCTTTGAGCCCCTGGTCAATGCTCGTTTAATCTATGAACTGGAGGAACAAGGACGCATCTCTCCGTTGAAGAGTGGTTTTCGTAATGGTCGGCCTATTTTTGAAAACCTTGTTTTTCTGGAAAACCAGATTCGCAATGCATTTGTTAATAGGAATCACTCTTGTCTACATATTCTTGTAAAAAGCATATGACCGTGTTTGGAGCTTTTGCATACTATCCACATTTTTAACTTGGATTTTAGCGGCCCATATTTTTGCCATATTTTTTACAAAATTTTTTGTGCTCATATAGTTAAATTTTATTTTGATTCTTTTATCCAAGCTGAAGGAGTTCTACAAGGAAGTGTTCTCAGTATTACACCTTTTATTCTTCACCTTAGTCAAGTTTTGTCTCATTTTCCATAATCTATCAATGGAGCACTAAAGGTTGACGATGTGCAGATCTTCTGGCAAGTTAGTAATATGAATCTCAATTACAAAATTCAGACAACAGAGCGACAATTACAAAATGCAGTAGATAAATTGGTGACTTTGTGAAATAACAATGGACACACTGTCCCGCCGGAGGAGAGTCGCTGTATGCACTTCTGCCTTAAAAGAAACATTCACCTATCCTAACATTCAAATAAGAAATGTTTCCATTCCTGTGTGTGGAAATGTATTCTCGATTGAAAATTCACCTTGCTTCAATATAGTTTACACCATCGGGAAAGGATTGAGAAATCCTTAAGCATATTGATGATGCTCTCCAGAACATCTTGGGATACCTATCGGACATCCCTTTGCCATATTTATCAATCAATAATTCTTTCCCGAATCGATTACGGGTGTATGGTTTATGTTTCCACCCGCTCATCTGTTTTGCGGTGACTGGATACTTTCTATACTCTGTTTTGCGATTTGCTATGATCGAAATGTCATTCATTTAACTTATAATTTGCACTAGTTTTGGCAATATATCCGACTGAATAAGATATCGCATTCTGCCGGCAATTTTAAAGCGGCCGACTGTGAACTGAATGTGATGAATGTCTAAGACTATACCTACAGATTTTCAGACATTTGATTGAAATGTCGTTCATCAAGCTTTTAATTTTCACTACTTTTGGAAATATATAAACGACAAGGTGACATGTGAATAAAACATAAAATATGTCGCATTTTGCGAACAAATTTTGATCAGTCGGCTAAGACTTCAATGCTCTGGATATCGGCGACGTTAAATCCAAATTCTGAGTCATCTGATGTAAATATTATAATGTTCATTCAGCATATACTTTATATTATATTTATATTTAGCAGAATAATCAATAAGCTGGTAAGTGAATAAGATGTCACATTTTTCTCGACTAATCTTTTTCCCTTCGGCTAAGATTTTTTCATAGATTATGGGAAAAAAATTATTTTCATCGAGCACTTCGATTACCTGCCAGTGGAATTATTAGAGAAATTGAAGCTTTTATATTATTCATGAATAGGACGATAGAGTTGTTTACCATAATTCAGCATTCAAATTCAAGTTTTAAAGTTAATCAGCGTTTTATTCATCTAATTGTTACTTCTTCGGTAACGAATTGGAAAATTTATTATATTCATTTCACTATGAGAATTGCTTGACTAAAATCTAGTTAATGGTTAAACTAAGTTTCATCAAACAGTCTTTTTTTTTTTTTTTTTTTTTTTTTTTGACATGGTTGTGCATATGCATGCTAAAAAAAGTTACTTTACTGTAGCGAAATTATTTGTCTCCATTATAAATTACTGAAGTAAGTAAATTGTATAATTGCAAATTAAGTTTATTTACATTAAAATATCTGTTTTCTTTCGCAATCTAATTTATCAAGCTACAACTATTACATTAAAGAGGTATTACCGACTACAACTGACAACAAAAAAAATATTTGTGGTATGGTAGCTTTTTAGCTACACTAAGAGTTTAACCAAGTATGCACCAAATTTGTTAAATAAATTACTTCCTAAATTATTCGAACTCTGCATTCAATATTATGACTATGTAATCGTTGAACGTATCGTTTATATTTTTTTCTTTCAATTACTATTTGCAGCAAAAACTATATGATTTCAAATGATTCTAAATTTTTAATAGACTTTATATAAAGATGTCTTGATAAAAGGATGATTGTTATTCATTGAATATTCATATATAACACATTAATCCCTTGACATACGAATTTACTTAACTTCCTAATTAGATGGCAGATCTTATTTGAGATAATTATTGTTATTTTAATCCCTAGAATAATATAAGGGTTGAAGTAATGGTGCGTTTTCAAGTGATTTTTGCATTTTAAATTACTTAATACTTTCCCTTAATTGCAGATTTAAAGTTAAATATTTAATAATACCATAGCGAATCAGACTCGTCATTGTATACGAAGGAGTTAAGAAATACCAATACATGCAATTGAGGGGACAAAACTCACTTTTTGGGAGAAATATTAGCTTGCAATAACTTTAAATTAAAAAAGTACTTAACCATAAGAACGCATGCCTAAATATGAAGATAGGGAAATTCATATTCAAAATTTAATTGTTTCTTAATAAAATTCACTGATTTTTTAAGCCTAAATATATATTGAAAAATAAATACATGGGTATCTAATGTTAAAGTAGTCTACTTTTCATAAGAATATTTTTCATATCTTATATAAAATAGTAAGTTTGTACATATGTTTACAAAATATTTTCTCCGGCATTCTTAAGAAACGACATAATTGTATCTTTTCCGCATTCTATATTTATCGCGTCAGAACTATAGTAAATATTTTGTTGTATTAAATGTAATTTGTTGTATTTGTGTTGCGCACTTATTATTCTCGGATTCGAAACACATCTGAATTCCTGCTCGTTGCTGCAATCCTGATTTAACAAATAATTTAGGTAGGGGGAACAACGCTGAAAAGTCGATTTTTGGTGAAAATATCGAATATATTTATTTACTATTTTAGATTTCTGAAAAAGTTTCTTTTATAAAACTTGTTCTTTGAACTTTTTTTATATAACTTCTGATATAAAATAAGAGCATGCATTTGTTCATCTAGCAGGACACGTCATTCTGGCGCAATCTTTGTTTCTATCTATATTCAGCAATCTAGAAAGGAAATTATATTTTTTTTTCTAATTTTAGACCTTATAGAAATTAAATCTAAACAGTCTGATAAAGAAATAGACTCAAATATTGAAAAAAATTTTATGGTCATTAAAAGAAACTGAAAACATTTTTTTGCAAATTCCTTTGTAAAGTTTTAACAATGAAAGAAAGGATCAGCATCTGAATTAAAAAAAAAAGCTAAATAATACTTGATTTTCTTTAATTAAATGTAAAATTAATTATTTTGAATTATTTTGGAGCCAAATGAGAGACATTGTGCTTGCCCCCCTGTCGGCTTTGTCTTGCCTCCCCGTCAGCAAATCTCTGCCGCCGCCTCTGTTAGTAAGTACCGATTGTGTTTGACCTCATTACATCAATCCTTTAAAACTATTAAAATAGAGCCCCAGTTCACTCAGAAACTGTTTAACCAGAGCAAAGGCAGGTTGGGTTAACAACAATATTTATAAAATCATGATCGTTTACGATATTCTAAATATAGTGAAAGATTGTTTGCAACAGGCGATAAATCCTGTCAACGTCACGATTGCATTCAAAGCACGAAACATGTGGCCTTTAACTGCTGACATTTTTCAAGTAACTTGCTTTATGCCATCCTATATCATTGATAGCCAAAACCTCAAGGAAAAAATAGAAGGAACGATTTTATCTCAAAATGATTATGAATTCGCTTTGAATTGGCAATTGAATATGAACGTTACTGAGGGTATAAATCAGATCACTTTTGAAATGTTCACTGAAAAAATTCTAAGATCGTCAAACGTCCAAAACAGAAAGTTCGACTTTCCTTCCTTGAAGATTAGACATCTCCCTAAAGTTTTACCTGCCAAACTGTGTTATAGCTTCTAATGAAAAAGAAATTCTACCCTCTGACTGACACTTACAAGAAAGAAGTATTGAAAAATAAAAAGAATATGAAGACAGTTAATAAAAAGTAAAAACAAAAAGTGAAAAGAAAAGGGAAAGTTAAAAAAAATCCAGAAAGTAAAGAAGAATATAAAAGATATATTATTAAGAGTATAAAAGATATATTGTTTTTCAACATAACAAACTATGTTAAAAAATTAAAACGAAGTGGCATTGCTTCGAATAAGGAAAATTTAAATTATCTTGCTATTTCATATAAGTTTGAGAGTATTTTATTCTAAATCCTGATAGCAATTCGTTTCTAATAATTTGGGCAAAACTTTAATTAAAAATATTAGAAACAATGATATAGATATCCATTGATGAAGTTACCTAGATTATTTTTTAAACAAAAATCATTGAAATGCACAATGATATAACATGATATTTAATGGGGTCAATTCATGTGACGTAAAAGTCACATGTCATTAGCTATCCGCGCATGGCATTTAAGTTTCATTCGTCGATTAGTCTGCCATTAATGTTCTCCGCCGAGTATGATGCGGATTTTTTTGTTTATATTTGAAGTTATAATTTTTGAGTCATTTTCTTTCCTCTTATTATGTGTTAAAAGAGGAATAACTGCTGTGCTGATGGATGTTTTAATGCGAAACACAAGAGTGACTGTCATGATAAAATGTTTTCTTATTTTCCTTTCAACAATCCTGCCTAGGGTTGGTACCTTTGGTATAGATTTTTTCAAGCCTTCGAAGTCGGTGATATGCTTCGATCATTTTGAAGAATTCATTCAGTGTGTGTTCATTTATTAAATCGTAAATGGAATTCCAGTAATCGCAAATGTTTCAGTAATTTTTTAGAAAAATTCTTCGAAAAAAAGAATTTGGTAAGCGATTTTCCAACAAAAACAATCAAACAAAATAGTGAGAGCATTTCTAATTCACTTTATTCACATTTGATGAAATTTCTGATAATTTTGAATATGCTTAGAAGGTATCAAAATGTTTACATGTATATTACATTGCATTTCCTGAAAAATCTTATCTAAATTTAATTGATGTAAGTAAACAAACTCCTGCTTCAAAAATACCAACTGCTATAATGCTAAACTTAGGTGGAAGTGAATAAATTTCTTAAAGACTTATTTAATAAGTGAAATCTTTACTAACTACTACTGAAAATTGAATTTTCTTATTGACTGTCATAATATGTATATAATTGATGTATTTTATTAAACGTGCTCTTAATTTGATAAATTGAATGCTATATATAAGAAATATATATATATTTAAGTTTTGAAAACACATGTCATTTAATTAAGTATATAAATTAGTTAAGTATAAAAACCATTAATTAACGTCAAATAATTTTTGCATTTGATTTTTAGTTTTTGGCATTATAATAAAATGCATTATGAGGTTTTATTTTTTATTATGAACCTTAAAGTTTTCTTTATCTTTTAGTAATTCATGTTATTCAGTTATTGCTGGGTAATCATGTCTAATAACAAAAGAGCAAAATAGATGGCTCCAGAAAGCATTATTACTAGTTTTTAATTACATTTGCAGATTTGTGATGGATTCAGAGTGAATTTATATCAAACAACTTTTCTATTGTTAAAAATGAAATGTCAGTAGTTAATTATATTTAAACTGAAATTGACTGTTATCATAATATCATGTTATACCATTGTGCACCTCAGGGATTTCTGTTTTAATAAATACAGGTCTTTTAATTGAAAATCAATTTCCATATCAGCATTTATTATATAATTTTTATTCCCAACTTCATTGCTACATGCATGTTTCACTTTTTTTTTCTATTTTTTCAACATAATAATTTTAAATTATAAAATTCTGTAAAAGCATAAAAGTGTTTCTTCTAATTCATCTTTATATCCTATT
>JAPMOR010022429.1:207115-312965 GCA_026543865.1 Argiope aurantia
CAACACCGTCAGCTGCTCCTTTCCCATGAGAGGACTCAAAGAAAGACCAGGTACCAGCCACAAAAGTGAGATCAAAAAGACGAGTTGAAAATAAGAAAAAGTTCTTTTTTTGGCGATACTGAGTGGAATGTCCATCAGAGAAAAAGTGTATGGTATCTACTTGAGGAAACTGCTCTTTGAGAAGTTTAAATATGGGATCCAAATGGGCCCATATTGCTGCTGGGCTATGGTCAAGTGAATCCGATATAGTTGCAAATGAAACAACTTTTTTGCCTACATAGAAAACTCCTGTGTATAGAGTTGCTTGGTTGTGAGATGAACCAAAATGGTAGGACTGGATTTCCTTGGCTAATTTGCTAGAATAATTCTCCGAAAAATCCACGAGAATAGCTGCTTCATTGTCCATTAAGTTTTCTTTACATGATTTAAATTCTCTATTCTGATTCTTAATATTAAACAAATGCCTCTTAAAACCTTTCATATCGTTCTGGAAACTTTCTTTAAGTCTGCTGATAGTATCAGTTACGATTATTTTCTTTGATTTTTTATTTTCCTTTATAATTTTCTTTCCGGCAGCATCTTTTTTTTCAACTGTTTCTTTAACAATGGTCCATGGCTTCATGAAATATCTTAGTGGCCTTAGATTTTGGTGTTAGTTGATCCTCGGGAGTACTCATAACACTTTTAGCTTCATTTAACTTTATTCTCTGTAACCTTTTTTAATACTTTGCAGACTTTCTTTTTTCTTGTTGGAGCTGATTCTTTAGTTGTTCCATTTCCTCTTTCAATTTATAATTTTGTCGAACACACTTTGAAGATTCTTGAGAACCACTTTTCTTCCACGAATTTTGTTGCCTGAAAGCTCCAGAGAATTATCACATGGTGGAATGGGAGATACATTCAAATTTTCTGTCACCATCTTCTGTCTCCTTATTCGGTCATAGACTTTCCACTTTCGTCTCTGAATGCGCTTCTCTCGTACTGTCATTTCTTCAATTTTTTTTCTTTTAGCATTCCTCATTTTCTGTTTTTCCTTGTAAGCTGCTTCTCTATTAGGATCAAGTTTTCTTTCTCGATAGAGACGCTGCTTCTCAGTAGAAGAAAGTCATGCCTAAAAATAATTATTTTTAAGCATTTATGGAAAATTTGAAGCATAATACAAAAACAATAAATTTATATTAAGAGTTTAGAAATCAAAACAGAACATATGAAATTAAAACACACACACACAAAAAAAATCAAGACGCAAATTATCAAATTATCTGTGAATCATTCATATAAAAACATTTGATATTTAAATTCATAAATTAAATAGAAAAAGTACAATAAATATTAAAGATATGCTTTGTTTTTGCTTTGAAGTTTCTAAATGGAACAATAATTCTTTTTATATTATTCTTAAACTCATAAGTGCAACATCCTCATGATATTAAAACAAAAAGTAATTATTTTGAAAGATTTACAGAAAATTTGAAGCATAATGCAAAATATAAGAGTTTAAATTAAGAACAAAAATTAAGACTGAGAAATAAAGCAAAAAATAAAATCCAAATTAGAAAAAACAGGTGTGCAATTTCTTAAAATTTTTGTGAAATCATTCATCGAAACACATCTGATAGTTAAACTCACAATTTACTTTTAATTCATAATCTAAATAGACAAAGTGTAGTAAATATATTATAAAAATTGCTTTTTTTGTTTGTTTTAAAGTTTCTAAATAGAACAGTAACTTGTTGATAACATTCTTAACTCATCACAGTAGAATACTTCTTCCTCAAGAGTGTTACTTTTATAGAGTAACACTCTTGAGATTTCACATAAAGATTTTGCTCTAAAAGAAACAACTTGCACATGTAAAAGTAGAGTTACTTCAGTAGACTAGTATACAAATATGCATCACATTTTAAGTGAAAATTTTTTACTGATTAGGTTGAAATACATAATAATCACAGTAACACTCATGATATAAAATAAAAATACTCACCATAGTGAAGATGAATTTTCACAATATTTTTGAATGTAGTATCACAGCTCAATTTTTACCAACAGTAAGTAAATAGAAGACAAACATGGCTTACTCCAGAACTGTTGCCAATCTTTAAAACTAAATTATTATAAATATATTTGAGAAACACTCTTGAGGTAACACTCTTGAGCAGCAGTGGGGGACAGATAATAAACTGAAGTTTTAATTCACAAATTCAAAATATAATAAAATACTCATTCTTTTTTTAACTTAAAATATTACAGTATATCTACTAATTAATATTTTATTGCTGTCTTACTTCTTTAATTTAAAAAATCCCAATGAAATCTTATTTTTTGGAGTTGGGACATGAAAAATTTCCCGACTCTATAACCACTTAGCATTATAAATCATTAAAAACATAATAAAATCATCACATGTTATATATATTTGTGAACTAGAATAAAAAATCTGTTAATTTATTGATATAAGAATCTTTAAAAACTAGAACTTTTTATGATACTGATTACTTTAGTGCTGGGATATCAATGTGACAATTTATTTGAAAATCACCCATATATAGCAACTGATTCATTGTTTTTATATAATAACCTTATAACAGATACCATCCATGAATAGGGATAATATACATGAATATTATCCCTTGGGAGCATGTAGGGACTTTAAAAATTTGTTTCCTGTTACATATATAATTCAAAAATGTCAAAATGCTACTATCAAAAAATATCACGATGGACTAACAAATTAATTTGAAATAAAACCTATCAGGATGATTTTACAGAACTGAGCGAAACTTTCAAACATTTTCATAGATCAAACTTTATTTTTAAAAGGAAAAAAAAAAAAAATCTGCATTTGACAACATACTGTTAAGGAAATTCTGGAATCCTCTTGCAAGCAAGAATGTTTAATAAATTATCTTAAATAAAGCATTACAAATATAATTTTCATTTTCCTCAAAGGACTATTCCAATATTTTTCTTATAATAAGTAAAATCGAACAAATTCAGTTTAAATACAGGACAGCAGAGACACTAGATTCGCTGTTCTTATAAACAAAGTTAAATTTGCAATCTTGAAATCATCACAAATTAGCAAATATGTCCGGAAAACAGTTGATTAGATTTTGATCATTCGAATTCAACCAATCAAAAAATGGAGCAAAACAAGATAAATTTTACAACCGGTTTCAAGTGACCACTAATAATTATCTCAGCTGGAGCTGATGTTTAACTACGGTTGGTAAATTGACTCTCAGTCGAAATCGATAACCTTCGGTATCATTAGATATATAGACTGATGGTAAATTCCAAAGCTTCATCAATGTATCCAAATGAACTGCTTGAGCTTATATCAAATTATTACTAAGCGAATTCCTTCCCTCATTGCAATATACAGTTTGAACGTTCTAGTGCGATATTGATTAGGAAAGACACTTAGCTTTGAAAACATGGCAATGCTCTCAAATCAAAACATTGATTTGTTTGGATGCGCAGCGCGCTATAAATTCACATTCGAATTTTATTTACCATGAAATTGTATTTGATTTGAAAAGAATTTTGTTCTGTGAAGTATTTTTAATCATGAATATCGAACAATGAATTTTGGGTCCGTCATTCAAGATAACCTAGGAATTCCCTTAAATTATATTAAAGTATATTCGGAAGATAAAGCGTTATGCTTGGTTAGTCTTGTTTCCACCCCCTTTTCTTTTTTTAATTATATGTAAACAATCTTAAAGAAATTATTACTTCAGATATTGTATTAAAATTATGTGCACTTAACCTTTATGGTTGCTAAGCATAAAAATGTCTTCTCTCTTCAAATATAAAAGATTTAGAAATATTGTGATCATATGTTTTCATATTTCACAAAGAAAATAAAATTCTGTAATTTGTTATTTTAGTATGAATTAACATTAGATATTTGAAATTGTTTGTCACTGTTCATCATTGAAAGCATGTAATATGGTTTTCATTCTCTCTCTCTGTATATCTATCTGCCTCTCTCTTTATATATATATGAGTAGTACTTTGATATTTATTAAATTCAATTAAAAAGTTAGTTGTTTGCATGTTTTTATATTTTAGGGTTAGAAAATATTTAAAGAATCATAGTCAAGATATTGTAAAGATTTTTATAAAATTTTAAATGCATGTATTTCTTAGGATTATTTTGATATAAAATTATTAAATTTTTGTAGAATTAAAAAAATATTTTGGGATTGAGTTATTGCTGCTTATGTTTATATTTATTAAAGATTAAAATTGTTTTTTAAATATAATTTGCCGCCCTCTTATTTGAAGCAGAATGGCTGTTTTGTAAATTTTATTTTTTTATAAGATATGAAAAACATGTATGTAAATTTAGTTTTTCTGTGTTTTAAAAAATATGCTTTGTACCTAAAAAAAGTCTTCTACAAGCTTTTCTTTCTAATTTGTTATTATTTTACTTCTAAATGGATAGATTTCTATATTGCTCACAAATTAACAATTCAGAATGATAATTTATCCTTATTTATGCCATCCTTATTTATGCTTGTGTAACATTACTGATAATTATTTTCTGATTCATTTGTGCAAGATTAGATACATTTCTTTAAAATTCCTTGAACAATTTTAATTTATTCAATTTTAAATTATTTTCTCTATAATTTAAGATGTAGCAGCTGTTATTGCTATTAAATTTGAATTTTATGTAAATGCTTGAATACATAACAAACTTTTTTCTTCTTTTAAATGTATGTAGTTGGTAAACTGATTTATTGTCTTCCATTATTTCTGTAATGGTAGATTTTCATCATGTTTAAACTTTTATTATTAAAAGAAATAACATCAGTTACGTTTTATTTTAATTTTCTTAATATTTTAAGAGATTATTTTACTAAAATGTGTTGTAGAATAATATGTTATTTATTTAGTTGTTTATTTAGCTGTAATGGAAAGGCATATGTTCGTAGTATTTTTATTGTATAATGCAATTTAATTTGAATATTATATAGTGGGTAATTCAAAGTTGACAGGACCACAAAAATTGGTCTAATCTAAAAATTCAGTTGAAGAAAGACTGAATATTAACATGAAGACAGAAATTGAAAAGGATATTTTTAAAACTAAATTTTTCTATGAAGATTTATTTTTTATTTATTAGTTATAAGAAATAAACAATAAATAGTTTTAATAAAGTAATAATAGCTATGATTTAAAACTTTAATAACTTTGGAAGTAACAATTTGAAAAATTCAATGAATATCTTAAATACAGTTAAACAATAATGCTTCTAAATAAATGGTATGACTCGCATCTAACATATTCAAGTTTACTTTAAATTGAGAAATATTTTATTTCATATTTAATTGAATACATTATAGAGCAGTAATATCTTTGAATGAATTAAGAGCTTTATGTATGTTATATGCCAGATCTCCCTATCCCCTTTTTTCAATGAGCTATGAATGATTTATTGGATGTTTATGACCCGTTCGGAAATGTCAGGTTTGGACGAGTCCCAATACTAAACAGACATGGTTACATGAAAGTCTGTCAGTGAAGCTGAGAATTCCAAATTCTAGTAAATCCAAGTGTAAAAATAAACTATACTAAATAGTTTGTTAATAAACATTTTATATTGTATATGTTTCATATTGTGTTTTATGATGTCCAACAGCTCCTTTCTGATTTAATATGTTCAGAAAGAATATGAAATCTGGAATTATAAGCCAAATTAAAATTTAAGAAAATGACTAACCATAATGAGAAAAAAATTAAAGTTGAGAGAAACAATAAAGACGCAGGTCCTATTATCATGTGTTGTCCTGAATCATAAAAATCTCCAATTATGTCCCTGCTCCAAGTAACAAAAACACTGTTTTAAAAACTTTCACATTATCACCTTCTTTTGAATTCTTTCTTTTAGAGGGAGGGAAAAAAATACCTGAAATCATTTTGACGTTAGAAAATTTTATTGAAGCTTGATGAATAAATATCTCAAATCAAGTTCTTATTAACCATGAATTATTTCTTGATTTTGGATTTATGATGGAACTTTTGAAATAAAAATATCTTCAAGAATCTTCTTCTTGCTCAAAAAGGATTCATGGTTAGATTATATATATAAACCCTGGTTGATGAAATGTACTGTATAAGCTGTCCTAGATTGGATGCTTAGTATGAAAAGTATTTTATATGAAATTGCAAATGCTGATCATTTGTATTTATAAGAGTAATAAAAAGCTGTAACCAAGAATTATTAAAACTGCAAAATGATGATTTCATGCTGACTATAATCCTAAGCAATATTTTTGTATTTTGATTCATTAAAGCTGTGATCTTCATATTAACTTTAATATACGTTAACTTAATGTGATATTTAATTAAAAAATCCCACTTGTAATTAATTTTTGTTAATTAAAGTTGATGTATTTTTTACATTAATTGATGAATGTGAAAATACAAACCCTTGGGTCAAGAGTTTCATGACAAAAAGATATAATTTAAATGAGCTAATTTAAATCATTTTATTTTAAGGTATTATTAAATTATTTTTGTCACCTTTGAAAAGTTTTAATTTCAATATATTATAAAAATTTTAGTAATACTGCATTTATCTTTATACTCATATTTGATTACATATATCAGTGTGATATACAAAATGAATAAATCTACTAGAAGTGGTGATAGAAATTTAAGATTATGAAACTAAATGAAAAAAATTGGGATATTTTAGTTCATTTGGAGTATTTGAACAGGAATAAGATGGATAAGTTTTTATTGATTAATACAAGGTGAGCTTTTTTTTTTTATACCTTTATGGGAAGCATATTAATGTCAGCATTATATATTTGCATTATTCATTTAATTTTGATCAAATCTAGTATAACTCATAAGTTCAATGAAACCAAGCTGTGAATAATTGCCTTTCTAATAAATGTAAATCAACTAAATTATAATTGAAATTAATTCAATAAAAGGTAACTAAATTTGGGAAGTTAAATTGGCGAGGAAAAAGAAAACAGCTGTATAAATTGTTTGGTTTTTGTAAAATATGTTTTCATATACTTACTCATGTGAAAAATTGTACTGACATCATTTGTTGTGTAAAATATATTCTAATTATATTTTGTTAAATTACTTATTGATGTATCATAGAGAAGGAAAAATTTCAAAAAGTAAGAATTTTGATGGGGAATTATAAAAATACTAACTAAATGAATGAACTAATTTTAAAAGTATTCATTGATAAAATAGCTTTTGATAATTTAAATAATTTTTTTAATTCTATACACATTTCAAAAAAAAAAAAAGTGGCACATTACAATATAATGAAAATTCTTTTGAATGATTGTAATATCATGCTTCTTTTCTTGGAAGAAAGTGAATTATATTGATAGTTCTATAAGAAATATCCTATATCTAAACTTTTTATGTTAAATAAATATCATCTAGGTCTACATGTCTAAACATCGTCTCCCAAAAATGCAAGAAGGAATTCATTTACTTTGATATGCAGATTTTTTTCATGTAATATTACTAATTACTCTTCCTTAGGCTAGAAAATATAAATCTGCTGTATGGCATATATCCATTTGATATAGTGCTTAATATTAAATTAACTCAACTTTACCTCATTGCAGCTCTACTAAATAACATCACTGTTAATAGTTCTCCATGAAAATATTTTATTACAGCCTTATGTTTACATTTTTGAAGCATCTTTTGTTCTGTTAATATAACAGGTTTGTCAATTGAACACCTGTTATATTGACATATTGTATTTGATATATTGACCAACTGACACTAGGAAAATATTTAATCTTAGTGTCATGTGAAATAGTTTCAGCTTCACAGAACCTTTCTGAATCTAAAACAGCTATGCAAAGTAAAAGTGAAAAAGGAATTCAAGCTGATTATGCATTTAAAATAATATATATAAAGGAAACTTTAAAAAATAACTTTTTTTTTATTATTGTGTTGAAAATAGAACTATTTTTTTTAATCAAAAATCTGGTGATCAAAACAAAAAATTATAAAAGTGTCAGTTTAGAATTTTTGTTTATGAGATTAACTTACTTAACAGTGACTTAACAACCTTCTCGTATTGTTTTTGGTACCTCATGTTTTTATGATTTTTGTTTTTACCCCCAGATATTTTTTTTTGTTATACATTCTGTTAAAAAATATATTGTTAAAAAATTTTTATTTATTATTTTCTGGTTTTTAATCTTTATTTCTTATGCTAGCCATTATGGCTTAAAAGGATGTAAAACAATTAAGTTTTATCCAAGAATAGAACACGGACATGTTGGTCTGCAGTGGCATATGTAAACCATTATACTAAAGTGATCAAGTCGCTTTGTGCTTGCATCCCTATTCTAAATGATAAAAATTTGCCGAAAATTACCTTCTATTAATATTTTACACCAATATTACATATTCTAATTAATATTTCTTATATTCTTAGTCTAAGAATAAATTTTTCTTATGTTTCATATAATTTTTATATTTTCATCATATTCTATAATTTTTGCTTTTATTTTCTTTGTTCAAACTGCGGATGTTGCTGTGAAAGTGCAAGATTCAACTAGAAATACTCTAAATGAAATTTTAATTACAAAATATTTTTTTAGCTTTTAATAGATGTTCCAAAACTTCTTTTATTTGATTTTGTATCTTAATTTCTTAATAATATAGCTTGATATTTGATTAAACAGAAATTGTTTCTTACCTTTTACTGTTCTAATAAAATAGTGTTTAAAACCTATTTGCTTCTTCCTATTTTTTAATCTTTAATATATTTCATAATTTATGGTTAAAAATATTATAAAATTTAAAAAATTAATTCTCCTCAAATTAGTTTCTTGATGTCACCACCTGTGTGATATCGTTTTTTAATTAATATATTAATTTATCATTAAGTATTCTGAAATTATTAATATTTTATATTATCATTGGGAACTAATAACTTTGCATTTCAGAACAAACATGCAAAATACATGAGGAAGTGAACGAAAAATGGATTATAAAATTTCATCTTTACAAACATGCAAATTTAAGAATAAACTATTAAAAATAAAGAATTGGAAAGCCTTTTTTCTGCTTATACTCCTGCAAAATAAAAATTATAATATTTTCCATTCTAATTTTTTAGCAGGTAGCAATTTACTTAATATTCATAGAAGCTAATATAAAATTTCCATCCATGATTTCATTCGACACTCAATCTAAAGGTGTTTCGTCCTCGAGAAAAATGGAAGAATTAGAATCTTTGGCGTTGAATGTTGCAATAAGTATCTGAGTGCTACAAAGGCAATGTTACTGAACTGCATGTACTCTAAGTACTTAGAGGTCGTATTTTTTAAGAATATTTATACTCTTATCTCTACCTTGCACTGAATTGCATGTTAACAGAAGTTTTAAAAGTGGAATGCCTGAGATTGAAAATTATGAGATCCACCAATAAATAGTTGTATAATTGCTTTGAAATAAGACATTAATACAACTAAACTAAACCAGATCATTGAAACTTGAGGAGAATATATAATTCCAGCAAAGTGCGAATATAGTATTTTAATTTTCCATTTTAATTTTCATCATGTATTGTTTTATCTTGTAGTTTATAATTTAGCTTCTGAAAGTTAATAAAAATCTGTTTTTAATTCTATTTTTGATTCCTTATGTTTTATCTGTTACTGTTTGACCTTGAACATCATTGACACTGCTTACTTTAAACACTTAGTCTATGATTTTTACTTTAAAAAAATTATTTAATTGTAAATACATATTTCTACTGGAATTTTAAGATGTTTTAATTTTGAATTTCTGTAAAGAAATTTTTTGATTTGAGAAAAGAGGAACTGGGAATGTCATGTTAAAAAAATTAGGCCACCATAATTTCTAACTAATGCTGTTCATTGCTTTCGTTTTGAAAAAAAAGTATCTTCTGTATTTTTTTAGCAAATAATCTGTAACATCAGGGATATTTATTTTTATTATTTTAATTACAGATTCATATTAACTGGCTAAAGTTCATTATTAATGGGTTGAAGATCCCTCCTGAGCTTCTTGAGGAAGATGTGGCAGATGAAAATTTAGTAAACTTTTTTTCGTCCTCTAATGATATTCAGCTTAATTCTGAATGGCAATTACTAAGCATATTCCTTTGGAAGAAAAGAGATGGGAAAGTATTCAGGTGTGTTTCAAATTTCTTTTGTGTAATATTTGGTGGAATTTTTGAAAATTCTCTGCAGTCATTGTATAACTGTATTCTTTTTATGTTAAACATTTTTACAGCATTTCTGATTACGGTTTTATGATGGATTTTCAAATTGAATTATTTCCACCTGAGTGTTCTGTTGTTAAGAAAGTAAATAGATCGCTATTACCTATCTATTTTGTACTTAAATTGGTATTATTATTCATAATATTAAATTTACTGGAATCGTAAATATCCTTTTAAAGTAAATCTTAGAATTTCAATCATAATGATGATTATAATTTAAATAGCATGAAGTTTATTTCTATGCTTTCCACTTAAATAAATATTACTTTCTCTATTCTTTCTTTTCTGCAGTATCCATCTTCATAATGTGTTGAAAGCTTCTTCAGAATTTTTGAATGACATGTTAAATTGAATATTTAGTAGTTTTTTTTTTATATCTGAACATTTTTAGTCATAAAAGGCATATATATTTTATAAAATAATATACACACACTGCACAAACTAAAAATATTGATTATTTATGTTATTTCTTATAGTCCCAAGAAACTTCTTTATATTCATTCATTCAGTGTTTCTTTTATATTGATTGAAAGGCTGAGCTTCATAATTTTATTTATCTGTGTTTCTTAATTGAAATTTCAATCTATAAAATATAAACTGGGGAATATTTGTTGTTTAGATAGGAAGAAAAACTTGTGTATTGAAATAGTTATGAAAAGTGTTGCTAATGTGATAGTGAAATAGCTACACAAAAGAAACAATCAGTAGAGATCATCTTTGTTTTAACTATCTGGCATCTAATCAACAATAGAAATTAATATTATGAAGAAAAATAATAAAAAGTAAATAAAGTATTGAAGAGTATCTTTGCAAGTGGCTTACAGTGTATAAGAATCAGTAAAACCATAATTTTAAATTATTATAAACTAGCAGTATCCACATTCCATTACCTGTAACTTCATAAATGTAAGTGAAATCTGTTATTTTAAGGCTATAAAATTCAGTATTGCAAAAAGGAATTAATTTGGAAGCCATTGAATGATCAACATAAATTAGAATAGCTTAGTGTTGGATGAACATATTTTATTGACTTACCAGTGAAGTACAAAACATTTATCATTTACAACAGTTAAATATGCAATTGCAATAGGAAATTTATTTGTACTATTTAATATTCTCTCTCAAACAAAATTGTACCAAACCTTAGTCCTAATTCTGTTTCAGTCTCTGAAACTGCATACATGCCAAAAGGTTTTGGCAAGATGTCAGTAATTTGATTCTTTCTTTCCACATGTTCAATATTGAACTTACCTTCTTGAAATTTCTCTTTAATGAAGTGAAACTTCACACCAATATGTTTTTATTTCTTATAGTATTATGTTTTTTTACTAGTTTTAAAGCACTAGTGTTATCAACATATAACACATGTATATCATCTTGCTTTATCAGTTTCACTGAGTAATCTACTGAGCTAAATACATTCTTTTCTACCTCCGCTTATGGCAACCTATTCGATAGTAGAGAAGATAACACTCTTGTTTTTGCTTCTCTAAGATATAGCACTGCAAGTAAACTTACTAATTGCACCAATTCTTGCACGCCAGGTTTTGCAGTCACTTGCATGGGTGCCATTACTGTGAATTTTCAGCTGTATTGTTGAATGATTATTTGGATATAGTAATCGACAGTCTGAAGTCTTTTTCAAATATTTGGAAATTTGTTTTACAGAATTCCATTTTGAGACTTTTGGGCACTTTAATGTTTCATACTCAATGCCTACCGAGTAAGCAATATCAGATTGAGTTGCTATGACTAAATACATTAGGCTTCCAATTGTTTCTCGATATGGCATTTTCTCATCAACAACACCATCTGTTTCACAGGAATTATATAATTCACATGATACATTTGCAGTGTTTGATTCTTCCGCATGAAACTATTGTGAATTCTTTCCAAGAAAGTCAGGTGAGCCAACTGTTGCTTAAAATTCATCCCTGAGTTTATGAGCAAACTCTGATATTTCTTTGTTGCTTCCATCAGCAAAGACCATCATCCACATAAATTACTACTAGGAACTTACTTGTCTTGTTTATTTGCATAAACAAACATGGATCATAAACTGAATATTTTGTATCTCGATTTTGTATGAAATCCACAAACCATTCCAGCAACATGGAGCTTGTTAAATCACATAGTTTCCTTGAGCTTGCTCACTCTGCTAGATTCATCAATGTAGCCCTGTGGCCATTTCATAAAAACTTTCTCCTGTAGTTTTTGATGTAAGAATGCAGTTTTCATATCAATTGCAAAAAGATTTCACTTGTTGTCATGCTCTTCTGACTGTGTTAAATCTAGCTACAGAACTAAGCGTCTCATTATAATCAATACCTTATTTCTGAAGATATCCTTTTGCTACTAATCTTGTCTTATACATATCAATGGAACATCAATTTTTCTTTTGTTTAACATGATCCAATGTTTTCTTAGGATTTTCTTGCCTTGAAGGAATTCAACCAGATTCCAGGTTTTGTTTACTTTTCTTTTGAGGAATTCATTTTCTTATGCATTACTTGTTTCCATTTATTTGCATTATCTGATGGCAATGCTGTGGCATAAGAATCTGAAATGGAATATTCTGCCATTAATATGTAATCTTACGAATGTAAAAGCTTTTAATTTCTCTTCTAGCACGACTTAGCAATAAGTCACTTTTACTCTGTTCACATATTCCTCAGAATTTTCTTTTTGAACTGCTAAATCTAAAGATTCCTTATTATCTACAGGCAAGAAAATTTGAACAATTTTGTCTATTATATCACTCACATTTGGGACCATAGTTTCTAACATTGGCTTTTCTTTAAAGACACTATCCCGACCAAAAACAACATTATTGTTGTCCCATATTCTATAGTTGTCCTTATTACCACAATATTCAACCAGATGACCTCCAACATTTTGGATCCCATTTTCTACTCTTTTGCTTTGGAATGTGGATATGTCCCCTGGTGCCAAAAATTCGTAAATGGTCAGTGCATGCTTTTTCTTTGTTGAGCCATACTTTCTATGGGTTCTTATCTGGTACTGAAGTTTTGGCAATTCTATTTAACACATAAACCACAATGTTAATTTGCTTCAGACCATGCATTGATTGGAAGTTCCTAAGTTTGAATAAGATATCGAATATACACTCAAGAGCCAAAACATTAAGACCAGGCAACTCTCACCCACTGATCCATGGACCAGTCGCGATGTTCCCGGGCCCAGCGCAGGCGCAGTTGGCGATGACGCTTGGTCAGCAAAAGCGCACGAGTGGGACGTTTGCTGCGTAGCCCCATATCCAACAGTGTCCGCTGAACAGTGTGCTCCGATACTATTCTACTTGGCTCTGCATTGTATTGGGCTGTCAGCTGAGCCACTGTCTGGCTCCGGTTTTGCTTCACCATGCGAGACAGTCTCCGACGACCTTTTTCTTTGATAGCGTGTGGACGTCCAACACCATGTCGTCTACTGCTGCTTTCACCGTCATTCATCCACTTTGCATAAGTACTAACAATTGTAGATCGCGCACAACCCACGAGTCCTGCAGTTTCGGAAATACTTGTTCCGAGCCTTCGAGCCATTACAATCTGCCCTCTATCAAAGTCGCTTAGATCCGCAGCCTTTCCCATCACACACAGAAGTAAGTGAAAGAATGATTCTTCAGACTCTCCAGCAGCAGTTAAATACCACTTCCACTTGATCACGTGCCTTCTACGTCATCCAGGCGAGTTCATTTCAAAATGTAGAGGTGGTCATAATGTTTTGGCTCTTGAGTGTATTTTACTAATGTACAATTTTCCCTTTCAGCAGCACCATTTTGCTGCAGTTTGTATGGTATTAAGATTCGTGTAATTCTTTTAAGTGTAAGGAGAGTTTCAATCTCAGAATTATTAAATTCTGTCACTTCATCATTTCATTGTGTTCCAACTGTTTCAGACTCACTGTTAAATATTTTCAAGCAATTCCAGCCTCTGACTTTCTATTGATAAAGAATATCCTCCAAAACTTCGTAAAGTCATTTTTAAAACATACAACGTTCGTGCACCACCAAGCGATACTTTTTGCTTGGGGCCACATACATTTACATTTATCAGTTCACCATCCTCTGTTTCTTCTGCTTTTGAAAGTCTCCCAATGTTTCTTTCCAAGCATGCAACTTTAACAGAGATCATTAAATCTTCAGACATCAACATCATGTTGTTTCATAGCATGGCGTTTATTTTAATGATACAGTCTCTCATGCAGTAGCTGTATAGTATCTTCTACTGCTATTAGAACATCAGGTGAGTTAGCGTGCATTACATCTTTTAAGTTTAAAGTATAGAATCCACATGAAGTTATTTCTTCTTCTAAGTAAACATGATAATTTTTAAATAAACGAGAACTGTTTCTATGTACTTTGAAATCATAGCCCAAGGTGCGTAACGTCTTTAAAAGTCGTTAAAAACTGCTTATTTTTTTTATAGTCCTTATATGAGGGCCTTAAAAGTGCTTAATTTTTATCCACATACTTATTTCTTTTCTTTGTGATCTGGGAATAAGAACTTTCCACACTTAATCTGCTGGATTTTATGATGTATTTTCTTTGATGTGTCGGATCTTTCGACGTTAAACAGATCTCAACGAATCCATAGGTCAGTGGCAAAGGTTTAATCAGTTTAGAGAAATACTGTTAGCGTAGGGAAAATATATGCTTTTCAGAGTTTTTTTTTCTCTCTTTCACCCCCTTTATATGAGGGAGAATATATCCCTTTCATTTATTGACTTCTTTCACCTTTTTTTGCTTGTTTAGATAGGGGGGAAATCTTAGAGATAATTAATAAAAGAAACGTGTTTTAGTTTTTAAAACAACTTCAGTTCATTGTTGCTTTTTTACACACAATTACTTGTTTGTAAGGCATTTATTATCTTTCAAAATCATTTAGAGATTCGCTATTAGCGAAATATTTAAGTATTTTTACTTCAAGTATTTTGTTGAGCAAAAATTTAGAATTTTTTAACAATTTGCTGCCGGAAAATGTGTGTTTCATTTATTGTGGACTTTTAAAAGTGAATTAACTGAATGATTCAGGGCTTCCAAAAATAAATGTAAAGCAAAATATTTATGATGCTGCAAAGTTCCTTATGCTATTAATTGCAATGTAATTAAATAATTGGAGATATTCAATGGAACTCTTTTAATAAGATTTTTAAAACTACTCTTGCATTAAAAAAACATTTAAAATAACTTGATTTCATTGTTGGTGAAAAATATTCAATAATTATTGGTAGTATTTTATATATATTTATATAAAATTAAATACTTCCTTAGCTAAGTACCCTAACTTATTTCATCAAATTCATAGCTTTATAATAAAAAATGCTGCATTAAGGTTGATTCTTATTTTTTCTCTGAATATAGTTAAAAATTACTTATAAAGCACTTATATTTTAAGATAAAGTTAGTCTATGTACCATGTAGCCTTTATCAACAGCTTTACTGACATAGAACAAATTTCTTCTGACTTTGGGAAGAAACCACATATCACTCAATGATTTCCCCCCTTGCCAAACACAAGCATTTTAAAATTGACATAATATTCAAGAGTGTTGAAAGCTCATAATATGATGTCAGTTTAGTGAATTTGCTTAAATTGGATTTGAGCCTAAATTGTCATTACACTGAAAGCATCAAAATGGAAAGTTTTGTTGTATGACCAAAAGAAACAAAATTGAATATATTTTTTATCGTTTAAAAGAAATATTAGTTGTAACATTGAAAATTATAGTTTATCAATAGAAGCAGAGCTGATTAGATTAAATGTACTAAGATTTATCTAATTTTTATTCGTTTTGCGTTTTATTCATACATTTTGTTATCAGTATGTACTATTCTTATTAACACAGCTTACTGCTTATAAATTGACATGAAATGCTGCACCACTTTATTTTACAAGCACATGAAAAACTAGTGCATTTCATTCTTAAATAAATGTTAATAAGTTACCATCTATGGTTTATCAGCAACATAGAGTTCTATACAAATGCTTTTGGATTGCAAAATAATTCATTATAAAAAGATACAGTACAGGATATAGTCTTATTACAGAAGTGGAATACAAATTGCAGAACATCATTCTAAGTATTTACTCATTTATTCTATGTTTCTTTTATTGTTGCACTTTTTTTAGCTTTTATTCATCCTATATTTTGCGGATTGATATGATTAGAAATTTGAAATCAAATATAATTATAGAAATAATTATTATATTTATATAATTATGATGGTAATTATTCGATGATAGTAGTTATTTATATAATTGTGAATGCTTTAAAGAAACATCCAATTAAATAATCAAAAATTTATTTTAGAATGTGTTGTTTTTGTATAATATGTCTAATTTTTAAATTCGTTTTTAAAAATTTAAAATTCTTTTCAAAAGGATATATAAATAACATTTTCCCATGATTAAACATAATTATTTGACAGATCGCAATTATTCATGTATTTGAGATAAAATAAAATTATCTTAAATATCTTTTATAAAGTAATTATAATATAATCTATGGTTTATTTTATGAAAATGTCTCTTATGATCTCTTGAACTCTTTGTAAGTATCAATTTTTTTTATATAGTATTAACTTGAAAGCTAATTTCATTTGAGATTTTTTTTCTTCTTATAAATTATTTTTGCTTGTCAAGAGAAATTCTTTGAAAATTTATTTTCGAGTAAGTTTATTCAGTACGGCAATCAAAAAAATTGAAATGTATTGTTTTAAAATTTTATTTGATTTGCATCAACCCTTCATCTAAATTTTACACAAAAGCTACTTTATTTTATTCTTACAAAAATAGTTGTAAACTGAAATATCAATCATTATCGTCAGTCACTAAAATATTTGAAATGCTTCATTTCACATGCATAGTATACAAATGCAAGATAAATTTTGCACTCAAAATACTAATATTAAATGTTTTATCTAATAATGTTGTAATGCGAGAATTTTTTTTGATTTCTTTTATGTTTATTTAGAATATTATAATTACAATTGCAGCAGATTAATTTAAGATTTTTTACTTTTGTATGAAATATTGAGCATTCAACAAGCATCATTAAATTAAAAAACAAATGTGCCTTTTCTTGTCACAGACTATGGAATTCGTTATGCATTATTTATAAAGTGACATAATTTGGTCAGTATTCTTATAAAATTAAATAGTTACAATCCTATATAGTATTTATTAAATAAAATTCCTATTCTTCAGTAATTTCTTATATTCAGTGAGCAACATAATATCACACAAAAACAGAGATTATGCTTCACCTTTAAAAGCAAAGACTATTGATAAAATATTAAGAATGTGAAAAGCATTCTTTTATTGATTTTATTATTTATTTATTTGATGTTGGCATAATTTATATATATATATATTTTACATTACAATAATGTGGGAAAAATTTGATTCATGGAAGTTTTGCATTTGAATGCCAAATGAAATGCTGCTGACATTTTGAAGTTTGTGAATTCCTCCTAAGTGCGTCGTTTTAGAGGCAAAGCAGAGAACTTAATGTAATTGAAAAACTACTTGTAGGAATGAGCTGAAATTTTGCATGTCCCCTTCGAAGGCGGCTGCAGAGATTTACTGACAGGGCAGCAAAACAAATCCAATAGGAGGCAAAAATAATTTCTCTAATTTAGCCTCAAAATAATTCATAATTAATTTTCCATTTAATAAAAAATTAACTAAGCATTAATTAGCTCAGTAAATAAATTTCTTCACATTCTTAAGTTTCCTCTTTATTCAGATTCGGACTTCAATTTATCTCGGATTATTAAATATTTGGTTTAAAATTTGTAAAAAAAAAAAAAATCTCCGGGTGTTTTTTACTAACTGTCTAAAGATTGTCAGTATTGAGTTTGTTTAATGAGATTCTTGAGATTTAACTACGCTGATATTTAATTCTAGAAAAATATGGTTATATTTCTGTTTAAGTTTTAGTATGAAATGCAGATTGTAGCAATACATTAACTACATTTGTTGTAGTCTGATCATGTAAGTGTTTATTATTTTCACATTCACTTCTAAGACCAGATATTTTTGATTTTGTTATTCTAATTCGGGATACTACACATGTGTCTTCTGAGTAATCAGTATCAAAGTATTCTTGACAAAGAAGGCATTCAGCTTTGTATTGATTGAGTCTGGATAATATGTCGTGCTAATTCAAAGAATGTATGCTCTTATGATGATGGCTATGTATAATGACTGTAGAAATTAATTTCAAATAGCTTTACGAAAGAAACTTTTCAGAATTCCAGAATGATTAATAAAAAATTACTCTTTATTTTCAACTTTAATTAGGTAGAAGAAAGACTATGCTAAAAAAAAAATATGCAAATAAGAAACAAGTTTTTAAATATATTTCGAATCTGAGACGAATAAGCTCGCTTGCGCGAACAAATATTTACTATTGTTCTGCAGCGAACAATATAATTTGTGAAAAAGATACGATTTTTTTTTAAGAATACCGGAGAAAATGTTTTGTGAATATATGCACTAACTTATTCTTTTATATAATGTTTAGTAAAATATAAAAAATGCACCTGTTAAAAATGAACTACTGAAACGTTAGATTCCGCAAATATTTATTTATATATGTACATTTTGACTTATAAACCAATACATTTTATTCAAAAACATTTTCTTAAATTCCTCTCCCTTCAATTTTAGGCACTTGTTCGTACCGTTAAATACTTTTTTTCCTATGAGTAAATGCTATCTAATATTCCTCCCCAAAACGATTTTTTTTCTATTGCATGCATTCGTTTTTATTATCATGTTATGTATGAATATTTAATTTAATTTTAATTGTAGTTTTATTAAGACATATTTATCCAAAGTCTACCCCCCCCGGGGGTGTGCACGACAAAAAGAGGCTGAGATACTTCCGGTATGGTGGTTGGATCTCGCCATACTGGAGGGTACAGAAATAGGTGGGAAATCTGGCTCCTCCCATCGATGACTGGACGTACTTCCTTCGGGAAGGGTTGTACCGTGTCCGGTGATGGCCTTTTAGGACTCAGTTCCCGCCACAGTTGCTGTTGCCGCGGTTCGGTTATTCAATTTGTGTGTGCCTTCGGACGGATCGGAGAGTCAGTTATATGACTTTATCCAAAATCTAATCCCCCCGGGAGGCACCTCGAAAAGAGGATGAGATGCTTCCGGTAGGGTGGTTGGATCTCGCCACCCTAGTAGGTACAGAAATAAGTGGGAGATCTGGCTCCTCCCATCGATGACGGGATGTACTTCCTTAGGGAAGGGTTGTACCGAGGCCGGTGATGGGCCTTAGGACTCAACCACAGTTCCCACCAGTGTTGCTGTTGCGGCGCTCCGGCCATTGAGTTTTTTATTTGTGTGCCTTCGAGGCGGGTCGGAGAGTTAGTGATATGACTTACTCAAAGTTTATTAAAAATTCAGAAATACTTGAAATTATATAACTTTTGTCGTAAAAAGTGATTGAAAGAAAAATTCAAGAAACAAAAAATTGCTTTCCCCGACTGGATAATTATAATACTGATTGTAGAATCTGAAAAATTTAGGTACTAATTCTTTTGATAAGTTTAGTGTATACTTAGATAAGTTGTTTTAGTGTAGCTAAAAAGCTACCATGTCACTTAATTTGATCTTTTATCGTCAATTGCATTCGATAATATTTTATTATAGAAATCATTGTAGCCTAATAAATCAGACTGCGAAAAACAGATTTTATTTTTAATAAACTTAATTTACAACTACACAATATATTTACCCCAGTGATTTATAGTGAATTCACATAATTTGGCTACAGTAAAGCAATTCATCTTAGCATGCACATTACGAAAGTGTCGACACTAGTTGTCTGCATTTTATGAAGTTTACTGTATTCATTAATCGGATTTTAATCTGAGAATAATCATAATGAAATAAGTAAATAGATTAGAAATTCATTGCCGAGGAAGTAATAATTAAATGAATAAAATGGCAATTCTTTTCCGAAGTATTTAATGAATTCTGAATCAGGGGGAACAACCCTGTCGTCCTATTCATGTATAAAATTCTTCAATTTTCCTTAAATTTCACCGATAGGTGATCGAAATAATGGATGAAAATAAATACTCAATTTTTCCTAAATCATAATGATAGCCAAAAGATAGTCGGCAAAATTGCGACATCTTATTCAATTATTTTGCCAATTTAGTCGGTTATTTGCCAATTTTTGCTCCATGTCTCGTCGTATGCGTATTCATGTCGGGAAGTAGCTCTATGTAGAAGTGAGGTTACTAACATAAATTGATTTAAATTACGACGCAAAAGTTTTGACAGTTAACAAATTTATTAAGATTTCAAAATGCATTGAATCAGTTTTCCCAACATGGCTTCAGTATAATATGTTGCATGTATACTATTATGATAATAAAAATTAATTTGAGTGTATTGCAAGTTATTAAGAAATTAAAGACAAATTTAACATTGTCACAAAGGTTTAGATAAAAATGAAATTAAAATAGCTTCTAAAAACCTGACTGCGCATCTTTCTATTTAAATAAATATGAATAATGATGAAATGATAAATATGAATTTTTATCGAAGAAACTAAATCTTGCATGGTTTGGGGCTTGATTTCGTACCGTATATCCTCGATAGATCTCTTGAGTTCATTTACAGAAACATTGTCTACTTTTAATGTAGATTTTATGGAACAATGCCCTTAAGATTCTCTGTTGAGTTAAGATCTGAGCTACAGGCTGGTCGACTGATAACTTTTATATTCTGAGAATTTAACCAGATTTTTGTGTTGCTTAGAGTGTTACTCAAAGTATTGTCCTGCTGAAATTCCCAGTGATGATCTAGAAGCCCAGCGAATATCTTCCAAATATTTTAGTAGAATATTGTGATGTTTGGCGACTACAGGTAAAGTGCAGAAACACTTATTCATTGTATCAAAAGGTTGTCCAAACTATCAGCAAGCCATCATCTTGTTTGCTACGAAAAAAAGCACCGACGCTCCTTGCGCAAGTCATGATGGATTTGGGCTATCCAGATTTTACTTTTTTTTCATCGCTAAATATCACTGTTCGACGTAAATGGCATATGTTTTAGAGCCCGTCATTCTTTGTGTCTTATGTGTCATTTTTTGCGGATTTTTTATTTTGCAACGGACCATTTTTCCTGCTTCCAGAATTCGTATATCCAAAGTACTTATGACCTTTGAATTTCATGAATAATCATTTGTTGGATACTTGTCATTATTTGGAGTTGACGATTATCGCGGTATTTTTTTTTTTTTTTTTCCACATATAACCTTCCAGAACTGCGTTTTGCTCTATATATGCATTCAATAGTTAAAATCAGTAGACAGGTTTCCTTGATTGATTAAAACTAGCCAAAATTTCCGAAACGAACTTACCTTCAACGACCAGATCTTCGTAACGTCCTTCGTTTGAATTTCTTCCGCTCGTGACGTCTCGACATTCGTTATCGTGTGCAGAATTTCGTGCTGTAGAAGGAGTCGGTGTGTGACGTCATCTCTTTAAAATCTGCATATGCTTACAAAATTCGCAAAAACTCATACTCGAGTCTAAACTTTTGAAACAAGCTACAAGTTCCTGTTTTTATCCAAAAATGTAGTATTATAGCGAATAAAATAACTGTGTTTAGATTATAGCATTTTAAAAGAGATTTTGAATTTGTTTAACTATATTCTATTTAATTTATACTGTCACAATTCTAAAGCCAAATCACGTCAACGTCTGAACTTTCTCACCGCAGTGTAAAAAATCCACTTTACGTTAGTAAGATTCTACATAAATTACTATTTATAAATATATTACAATATTTCGTTGCTTAAAGCAATACTTCTGAAAATTGCGGCTTCAATAAATTTGATTGTTCTTGGCTTTAATAGGAAATAAGATTTGGGGAAATAATCATAAACGTGTATCTAAAAAGTTATTCTTTCGTTAAAATATTTCTATCTTTTGTTCTTTGATATGCTCGTATTCGAAGTACATAAAATATTAATGCAATTTTTTCATGTATTCAAAATTTGAATTTTATATCTGGCTTTTGGAGAATGCTGGAACTGTTAGAAAATGGGTAGTTTACGAATTACGTTGCATTAATTTAGTGTAAGTTAACTTTTGGTACTGGTAATTAGAATTTTAAGCTAATAAAAAGTAAAACATACTTTTTAATGCATGTTTTTTTTCTACTTGAGAGAAGTGTGTTTTATGTATTTTTCCCATATACAGTGGTTGTATATTTAAGTATGGCAAGCGTATAGTTACAGCCGATTCAACGTAAGTACATAATGCATGTAAATAAACTATCAATGTTTCAGCTAACTTGAAACATTTATAGCTTATCGAGGAAGTCATATTTTATAGAAAGTGTTTTCAGAAATGTGGAAATCATAGAATACCTGAAATAGTACCATTTTTATATTTTTTGTTCGGATGAATAATCAACATAAATCATATCAATTATATCACTTTAATCATTAAGAATCATATCAATCATCATATCACTTTAAGAATCTTTTTTGGTAGCATCCAAAGATTGATATATTTGCACAATGAGGTGGAAATTTTGCTCTAACCAAAATTTAACCTGTGTGATTATTATTTGATTTCATAAATATAAAAAACTTAATCGCATTCGTAACCAAGTAGTTCCAGAGATTCTTACAGCGATACACTTCTTCATTCGAACTCACTACAAAACTGCTACTCCTCAAGCGCTGAAAGTAAGTTGTACAGTATGCTGGTAATTGCATCAAAAAACTATAAAAATTTCATGCTATATATATTTTTTTGTATCAGATGTAATTATATTGTTGCCTCTATTAAATTTCCAATACTCATATAACATTGTACATTTCTGTCTTACAAGCTGCCACTGCACCGGTAATTTTATTGTATATATCGCTTGTGTGTACAATGACAAAAGTTAATAAAAATAAAAAAATTACTAAAATTAAGACACTGCCTCTTTGATTTATAACATTTTTAACATCTTTTGTTGGAAATTGTTACTTAAAAAGTAGTCAAATCTCTCTGTGCCTGTCCCAGTTGTGCAAATTTCTCAGTTTTAGTTGTATATTCTTGAGTTATAGTTTATATTTTAACTGTTAATAATTTTTTAAAACATCTCTGATTTCATTTCAGTTTTTAAATTTACTCAATGTATTTAAAAAAATGATATTTGTAAATGAAATATTTCATTAAATTTGATTTTTAATGTAATTTTTTTTTAAAACTATGTATTGGAGCCCGGGGCAAGTTGACAAAGAATGATTTAGTTTATATTCACATTACTCAAACTTCGCCATCTTATGGATACTGATAGCTGCTTAGACTATAAAAATTTGTACAATGAGACCACTGTCACTAGCTTGTTGGATGATGTTCATGTATTTTGACTAGCATATTTTAATTTTCAAGACCTCCAAACTAAGATCTGCTGACTAGTAGGGAATATACATTTGGTTGTTGTTGTTTGGTTGTTATAGATAACTACCTTAGATAATGCACTTTTTATAATCACTTTTTATTTATACTTTATTCTTGTTAATCCTAACAAAAAAAATCAAATCCTTTTAACGTTTACAAACGGAGTGATTTGAAGACTTCACCATCTTGCCTTAAGCGCTTCTTGTTTTCAGTTTGGCGTTTATATGCATTTATTGAATTTTTGTGCGATTTCGTGATCATCATGATCCACAACCTGTTTCAAATCGTACTGTAATACGCATTGACTTACGGATAATATTTTAACATCCTATTTTTGGAAGATATATTAGCTCCAAAGGAAATCCAAAAGGCTCAACAGGAACAATCAAAGCAATAAAAGCAAGAGGCTCGGGATGGGGGGAAAATGTTACTGAGCAACTGAAATTTGTTTTCTTACTCCTGACAGGAGCTGAAACTTTTTTAAAAAATACATTACATGTTATTCTTAAAAGTCTCTGCATGTTGTGAGATCTAGTCCAACATCAATGATGACTTTTGAACTGATACGCAGTTTTGTATGTCTTCCTCTTTTGGTATGACTAGTAAGTGCCTGTTTTCCCATAATACTTAAATATATTATCTTCTTAGAAATCGAGCAGTACGCAATAAATGGATTTTGTGGTACTTCTCGGGCCCATTCAGCAAAATCAGGATCGATTTTTTTTATCCGTCCAATTCGTATTAAATATAAATTTTGAGCAGACAATTGTTTAAAAAAAAAAAAAAATCTCACCTATTTCAAATAAGCTCACAGTCTTTCAAATAATAAACAAACCATTCAATAAACTCAAATATGGTTGAAGTTACAGAAATCCCGCGCATGCTCATTAGCTGTAATTCGGGAATCTTTTGAAAATAAGAATAACTGTTTCACAAATCGAAAATGGATTGATCTCTACAGAAAAAAGAGGAGAAAAATAATTTGTGAGTTTCCGCATTACCCAATCTCGAATCTTTTATTCTTCCGATCTTTACAAATCGGCATTTCTTAGATCAAGATAAAATATCTAAGAAACTTAAATTCCCTGTATTTTCCTGTTTTATGAAATTTTTCAAATCCCCCTGCAGTTTCCCGGTTTTTCCTGTTCTCCCTGTGGCGTGGCAATCCTGCATCTGACAGGCCTGCGAGCATATAGACAAGCATGCCCCAAGTTCTAGTTCAAATGAATAATTCTAATGAAATAAAATTCAAGAACTGAGATAAAACTCAATGAAATTACGAATTGATTTTTATCATTCTTTACATTTATTATTTTTGAAATTTCTGTTATTTTGTTCTTGATTTACTGTCTAATTTGTTTGTATTTTTATAAGCAGTGTGAGTAAATATTCAAGTTAGTATCTTTGTCAGTTTTAATATTTACAGAACATTCAAATTAGCATAAATAACTCTATAATTATGTATTAAGACTATTTGACTTACATCTTATACCATTAAGAAAGTTTGTATTTATTCATTAGGAATGTTTTTTTTTTTGGTTATCAAAAATCAAATTTTAATGGAAATTGCATCATGTATGTATAATTTAAAATATCATGTTATATTTTTCTTTTTGTGCTATTTTTTATAGGTTCTTGAAGTCACATGAAAAATCTCCTTTATCTACTATTTCTTTAACATATGCTCAACTTATTCATTATGTTACCAAAACTAACTACAAAAATCTATGGGAGCAAGCATGGAAAAAATATCATGTATCTGAAGGAATTAAGAAAAACAAAAATAAACAGGTAAGTCTTATAAAATTTTATTATTTTTAATAAATTTTATTATCATTTATTCGATTCAAAAATGATATATCTAATGTATAATTTTAGAAGTTACTTTATATCTATAATAAGAAATAAATTTTGCTGTGGTAACAGCATTATGTGATTTATATCCAGAAAATCAGATCTTTTATATCAGTTCTAGAATTTTTATATCTATAGAGGCAAAATCTACAGAATTTTGCTTTTAAAAAAGTATATTATAAATATATTATTAAAGTTGTTTCTGGTTAAGCCAATGATTTTTTTAACTGCACTGTGAATGAAAGAAAAATTGTTTTATTTCACTACATTTCAGAAACTACAGTTTTTATCCTAAATTGGGTCTTATAAGCAACATTGCAATAAATATCTATAAAGTGCCTTAAGTAATAAACTGCACATTTTCATTTGTGTTGTTATTTTGCTTTTATGAAGGATGAAGTTGGTTTTATTACTATCCCGTTAATTAGTTACTGAATTTCACTCAGAAATTAATTGGAAAAATGGTTATTAAATGATGAGATCGTTATAAAGTTGTTATGAGTTCTATAATTTGTGAAATTTATTAAGGGCAGTCATAATAATCATTTTAAAAGATTGAAATTTGCATGTGATTGTTTTAGATGTTTATTAATGTCCAACAATTTTTACATTATTAAATCCACTCTAAAAGAGGTAAAAAGATAAAAACAATATTAAAAATAGACGTTTTAAGCTTTGATACAAAATCTAACTTTTAAATTTGGAAATATATTAAGAAAGATGTAGTTTGTGGCTGGGTGAACTGTATTCTGCTTTTATACAATGCAAGGTGAAAGCAAACTGAAAGAGAGTAAAAGTAGAGTAAGTGTAAGTAACTTTGTTTCATAGCGCCTATTTATCTGCCCTATTATATTAAGTATATATATAATGTAAAATCCAAGTTTATGATTGCTCATAATCACTACAACCATATCGCGGGGAGTCCTCAATATCTCCTAAACAAACTCCTCAATGGCATCTTCTTTTTGTCTCCCGTGCAGTTAATTTTGTTTCTCTTCTTTTATTTCGGCCAAGTGTCCAGAACAGTTAAATAGAGATTGGTGGCATGATTTCAAACCTATGAAATTGCACAAGCATGTCTGATCGAAATCTGACACACGGTAGCCCAGAAAGGGTACACAGAATTCGTTCTGGGCATTACATAGTATTAGTATAAATTTCGAAATTCTAAGAAGGAACTATAAAAATATCCGACTATGTTTCCTTTATTGTATCCTCGTCGTTTTTTTTTTTTTTAATAACGAGACTGCTTTTAATTGTTTATAAATACCGCGCTAGGTACTTTTATTTTTTAATGAAAATTATTCCTGTTTTTTCTCTTTTTGTTTACAGCAATTTGAAATAACCGTTTCGTTTTTTTGAAAATACTATTTTCCTTTTTCTTTGCTGCCTAATAGGTATTTGTAGTATTTTTCTTTCTCCCCTCCCCCCTTTCAAAATTAGATGGAAGGAAGTTTCATTTGATGTAGTGCTAAGAAGGTTGCTTGACTTCTTTGGTTTTTGAATTTTTCTCTGGTTCACTAATTAACGATTAAAAAACGGCTCATTTCAAAGCCAAGTGTTATTGTTTTACGAAGAAAGGTTAAGATAATATAATACCTAGTTGAGCCGCTGTTTCGATGTTCGAGGCATTCGAAAGACAGATATTTTCATTCATTTTCGAAAGCAAAGTAAGGGCACGAGGTTGAAAATTCATGTCGGGATGAGATTTAATATAATAGTAGTATACATTAAGAATGTTCATTCATCAAAATACTAAAGCACAGTAGCCAGTCAGTTTCGAGAAAATTGCCCTTAAACTTTTAGCCTAGCTTATAAACTAATTCGTTGCCGAGGCGCGATTAGTATAGTGGATAAGGCGCCGGCGTAGCATTTATGAGACCTGAGTTCGATCTTGGAATAGTACTTTTTGCTTTAAAAAAAAATTCTAAATTATTTCAAATTAATTTATCAATTTACAAACAGTTTAATTAATGTTTTTCATTTTTTAATGCAAAAATAAATATTTATTCTCCTAATTTTTGGATTATAATTTAATTTTTAGAAGAAAAAAGAATTATAAATATGAATGCGTGTTTTTTTAAATATTCAAAGTTACTTAAATAAAATTAACAATTTAAAAATGTTTCAATTAATATGATACTCAATTTTGTGTGGAAAAAATTAAGGATGTGAATGCATTTTTCTTTTAAAAAAATTATAGTAAAGTTTTAAAATAAAATTTTATACTAAAGTTTATTCAATATTAGGATATTCAGATAATTTTCCAAGAAGGACGAAAATCGAAATTAAGGGAGCTACTCAAAAGTTTATAGAACATTGTTCATAGAATATGGAATCTGAATTCGGTACTGAAATGGTACATTTTAAATACTTCATGTCACAGTTTCTCGAAATAAATGGGAAGAAAATAGTACCTGCAAAGAATTCTTATGAACTAATGAATGATAATATAGTGCAGTCTACTTTTCTGAATATAATGGCTTTGTTAAAAATGCACAGATACTTGATGGTCAGAAATGCAAACAATTTCAAGAAAACTAAAGCTGCTGAAAGATTGTTATACAGGGTGTTGCCGAATTTGACCGACAAATTCAGAGGGATGATAGTAGGCATGAAGAGGATAAAGAATCACCATACAACATGGGATCCCAAACGACGTTTAGGGGGTGAAAATCGCAAAACTATAGGGAGTCGGAAAACTGTTGAAATATGTAAAATTTACTAAAAAAATAACAAATGGTATTTCAACTATGAATTTTTTTAATTGAAAGCACATTCTTAAAGGCCATTTTTCATGTAACATGGCGATATGATGAACCAGGGGGTCGTAAATTATTGAAAACGAAAAAGTAGTTTAGAACCCTTATCTGTAAAAACATTAAAATTTTAAGAAAAATAAAAGCTTGAAAATATAAGGAATTTTATAATCTTTAATTTGATATAAGTCTGTAGTGTAAAAACTGAGTAGGTTTTAAGATATTCAAGAAAAACTAAAATGTTTGCCAGGAAATATCGCTGCAACATCGGTACCGATGTTTACAGAGGGTGTTACCAAATTCGAAAGATAAATTTAGAGAAGTAATAGTAGGCGTTAAGGAAAATTATCATAAAACATAGGGTGGCAGGAGACATTTATTCTGTGCAAATCGCAAAAGCAGACATCGAAGAGACAATTAGCCTGGCGAAGAGAATGGCCCTATGAATACGAGGATTTGGAACAAGGTAGTCGAAAAGAAGAAGCTTTCTCGTATGTAAATTTTCCATGCTTTCGAGGAATATAAAAGTAGCGAGCATTGCAGAATTGATGGTTCGAGAAGTATAAAAGCAGCTTGTATTCTTTAAAAAGCAGTGCAGAATTGATAATCGATAAGTTTCATTCGCAGACAACGTGTCAGATTTCACGAATGACGAATATCCGGATATGCATTTAATTTACGGCCGAGCGAATGGACGCCTAGCACAAAGAATATACCAAGTGCAATATCCAAGTAGGCATTGTCCACGCCACAGCACCTTTGCAAATATTGATCGACGGTTGCAGGAGGCAGAATCCTTTAAAATAACGAGGCCAAATGCAGGGCAAGAAAGGCAGAAAGTCTAACTATGAGATGACGATTTCCCACGTCGAATGGAGTGCGCACGCTGAATACTTGGTCCCATACAGGAAGATGTACTCTTTCCTGCAAGAAGTTTATTCTCAGATGAAGCCTTCCTTCCTAGAGAATGCGTCTCCAACACGCACAATGCACGTATTTGGTCATCCGAAAATCCCCATATCACTATGTCGTCGAACGTGCAACACAAATTTAGTATTAACATCTGGGCAGAAATTCTCGGAGGTAATCTATTGGGACCGTATCTTATGCCCGATCGCCTCATTGGCGCAAAGTACCTTGTTTTCTTGCAGAATGCCTTTCCGGATTTACTACAGGGAATACTGGTAATTGCACTCTGGAACATGTGGTTAATGCATGATGGTGCACCAGGGCATTTTTCGAATTCTGTGCGTAACTACCTAGATGATACATATCCTAGGAGGTGGATTAGACGCGGCGGACCTGTTGATTGGCCTCCACATTCCTCGGATCTTAATCCCTTGGATTTCTTCTGGGGTCACATGAAATCTCTTGTTTATCGGACACCTTTGGATACAATGGAAGATCTCGTAGCACGCATCGTCGTCGTCGCTGCTGGAGAAATCGCAAGCACGCCTGGTATGTTTGAGCGCGTCCGGCGGTCCTTTAAACGTCGATGTCGGTTGTGTACTGACCTTCGCGGCCGCAACATTGAGCAATTTTTATAAGTTTCTCATCGTCTCCTTTCTTAAGTTAAAATGTCTGTGCTGTAAATGTATGCTGTATCTATATTCCACAAAAAAAAAAAAAAAAAAAAAAAATTCACCGTCGTTTACGACTTTATATTTCTTTGGACATTCTTATCGCCTTAATGTCTACTATCACTCCTCAGAATTTTTCAGTAAAATTTGCAATACCTTTTGTAAACATCGGTGCCGATGTTGCAGCGATATTTCCCGGCAATTAAATTTTTCTTGAATATCTTGAAACCTCCTCTGTTCACACCAGACTTATATCAAATTAATGAGTATAAATTTCCATATATTTTCAAGCTTTTATTTTTCTTAAAGTTTTAATAGTTTTGCAGATAAGGGTTCTAAACTACTTTTTCGTTTTCAATAATTTACTACTCCCTGGTTCATCAAAGCGGCATGTTACTTACCTGAAAAATAACCTTTAAGAATGTGCTTTCACTTAAAAAAAATTCATAGTTGAAACACCATTTGTTATTTTTTTTAATTAAATTTTTACAGTTTCCAACAGTTCTCCGACTCCCTATATTTTTGTGATTTTCACCCCCCCCTCTAAACGTCATTTGGGACCCCATGTTGTA
The DNA here is from genome assembly GCA_026543865.1 of Argiope aurantia. Classification (NCBI taxonomy): domain Eukaryota; kingdom Metazoa; phylum Arthropoda; class Arachnida; order Araneae; family Araneidae; genus Argiope; species Argiope aurantia. The sequence continues at coordinate 237,598 of JAPMOR010022429.1, forward strand.
TGGTGATTCTTTATATTCTTGATGCGTACTATCACCCTTTTGAATTAGTCGGTCGAATTCGGCAACACAATGTAGATTGTCGATAATTAAAGAACGCCTGAGTTGATGTATAAAAAAAATTGATTTCCAAGATAGTTTAACCGAACATCTATAAAACAAATTGAGAAAAGTTACAACATGAGATTGTACATAATATGATAATAAAAGATACAAATATGAAATTTGATTTGTTTTATAATACTAACACATAACATTGTTTTTAATTTCAAAAGTATGCAGTTGTGCAATTAAAGAGTGCTTAAATGGTATTAAAAAAGTTTTGGCACCTTTTTACTATTTTCTTGTAAATAAGATATTTATTATTTCGATTTTCTAATATTTTTTTTCCAAAAAAATTCTTATTGAAAAGTTTTTAAGTCGATAATTTTTTAAAAAATAATTTAAATCATTAAATATTTTTAAATTATTATTTTTAATACTAATAAATTTAATAACTTTATTTTAAACTTAAGTATTACTTAGTTAAAGTAGGATAATACTAATTTATTTTAGCATGCATTTTCACTAAAAATTAACATAGAAATATGTAGTTGAATGATAAATACCATTCAGCCAGTTTGACAAAGAACGTTGATACTTTTATTCCAGTTCGAAAGGAATATAAATAGGTATATTTTTCCTCGACAAATCTCGGTTTACAATAAGTCTTTATAGTTCATGAAAAAAATTGAGAATCTATGAACTCAAACAATTTTTCTTATTAAATAAATTGCCTTTTTTAAAGCTTAAATTAATAAAAATTAAAGTGATGTATTTGTCAAGAATAATTTATCAGTTTCAAAATTTGAATCCCTGAACACTATAATGTCCATTCTATTTTGAAAATACGCAAAGAGAGAAATAAATCTCTGTCACGTTATCATTTTATATTATAACAAAAATTAGAATTAAAAATAAAAATAAAGGGTTGCAGCTTTATTAATTTTATATATATCAAATAAAATAAGCATAAAGAAGAATTTAAAAGTGCAAATGAGTTTACTTCATATTACTTTCTTATGATCAATATAATTTACTTAGAAGTGGGCCTCAGAATAATTTAGCGCCTGTTATCTCAAGTTATCAAAGTCCGCCACTGCTTGTAATTAAACGTTTTATACGCTATCTGATTGGTACAAACACGCCACTATTACTGGATTTGTTATCATTGTGTCCATGGAAATCTTGCATTTTGTAAAGTTTTATTAAATTTTGCCTTAAAAACTAAAGTACAAAACCATTAGCACCCTTAGTTTGCTACATAATTATAAGAATAATGCTCGACTCTCGTGACGTACTGGTAAGAATTAAATCACGATTGTAACTGGCTCGAATGTTATTCGTATTGTTTATATTTGTCCCGATTTTCACCCACAAGTCTGTCTTGTGCTATTCATGTACACAATCTTCGTCACGAATCAAAAGTTGTTAAAGTACGGGAAGGGGTTGAAATTGTCTTTCTGTTAATCAATTGTCTTTTAATTCTGTCTAATAATTAATAATTCTGTCTTTTAGAATGTGAATATTTTTCTAATTTAAGAAATTTTTTTAGTTGAATGAAATAATTTGTAAGTAGGATCTGTACTTAAACAGTATTAAAGTACTGTGTTATGTCATACTTGCTATATATATAAACTGTGGCGTTTTTCAGAAATACAATGACGCGTTGCAAGAGCTTTTACATCGACTATATAAAACAGAAAGGATTGAGAGAGAGGATGGAACAATAATTCATGTTTGCAACCAGAAAACAAATCTGCTTGACGAAACTGAAGGTAATGTCAAAGATGTTATAATTAATTTATTGTTATTAATCCTCAGCTCTGTTTTTATTTTTTATTTTGTAGCATAAAATTAATTATAGCAGTCAGATCCATGGTGGTTTAAAGATATTTAGTATTTAAAATTATTTCTGCTCAGAATTCCATTTTATAAAATGAGACACTTCAACAAAATCTAAATTATGCGTGCTAAAAACATTGCTAATATTAAATATTAATCTTGATGGATTTCTAGATATAAAAACATTTATAACATACGTCACTGATTACGATAAGAGTTTTATATAGTAATCTCTATATTAAATTAATACTAATTACTGAACTATAAAAATGATTAATTAGCAGCAGCAGTTCAGAAAATGCATTTTTCGTTTTGATTTCTTCTTATTAAGAACAAGAAATTTGGATGCTTAAAGGGAGCATTCTTATGTTTGATGAAGGTCAGTTTCGTTCGTATTATAAGCGTACATTAATTCAAAAAAATTATGAACGTACTTTCATTTTTAAATTTCGCGACTATCCCTATCGGATTCAGTTTCACATTCTTCGTTTCCAGTTGCACTCTTCCATTCAATTCAGTCAGGTTTTTAACTTTGTATTAAAGAGGTTGACACATTTTCTACCATAATTCTATGTGACCGTAAATCTGTACAAGGACCGTTTTAGTCCTTCTCTTATGTAAGTACGTCATATTTTTATATGTATTTTCCTGATACGTTCACATGGGCAAACAGTGAATCAAATTGTGACTTATGTGTCTGAAGGATACTTAGTTGTTGCTAGATAAGCTGAAAATATGGTTATTTCTTGAATTTATTTACTGAATTTTATAAGCTGTATAGTTATGAATTTGAAATATTTCTTTAGAACCAGACTTTGTGCCTCCAGATACTATATGCTATACTTTTAATCTACCGATGATCCTACTGTTTAACAATTTCAAGTAGCAAATCATCATTAGACGAGTATATCTGATAAAATATCTTCATTCCTTATATGTGTTTTAGATAGAATTCGTGTTACAAAAGAGACAACAACAAAAATAAATGCCGTTGCTTTAAATCTATTTCCAGATTCAAAATACTAGTAATCAACATGAGCAAGTACTGAGCTAGCATAAAAAAAGAATTCTAGCATGTTTCCTTTAGCATTTATTAAATGGTGAGAAACGCACATTTTCTAATTTTAAGGTGTTTTTTTTTTTTTTTTTTTCGCCGTAGGAGAAAAATTGTGCATGATATCGAGAGATGCAGTGTCGGGGGGGGGGGGAGCCACCCAGATTTACTCTGCAATCGATCATCCTATATGAAAACTATAAGTTCCATTTTAAATGTAGTCGTGTACACTAAAAGATGATGCGCCTAAAACTGCTCTTGGGGATTGTATACATATGTAAAATCATGCAAACTTTGAAATTTCCTGTGACAACACCGTTTCATGACAAAATACAGAAAATGAAAATGTTTTGGAGTATTATGATTGTTTTCCATAAAGAATTCAGTATTGAAAGTTGGGTTTAAATTATACTTGAGCCTGATTCGCTATTACGCTGAAAGCACCTAAATGGGAAGTTTTGTTGTATGAGCAAAAGAGTGAAATTAAATATTTTTTATTGTTTAAAGGGAATATTAATTTTAATGTTATAATTAATATCTTACTGATAGAGAGAGAGAGAAAATTAACTGATTTTTATTCTTTTGGAGCTTTATTCCTGCATTTCTTTATCAGTACATACTATTCTTATCATCCCAGCTTACTGCTCGTAAGTAGACATGAAGCGATGCACTTCTTTATTTTACGAGCATTCAAGAAAGTATATTACATTCACTTATAAATGTAAATCTGTTTTCTTCCACGATTTACCAGCAACTGTGTTCTGTACCAATGCTTTTTTTTTTTTTTTTTGGTTGAAAGATATCATTGTATGCAGGATATTTGCGTGTTAAAGATATGAAACATTGTATGCAGAATATATGCTTGTTACAGATATGAAACTTTGTGTACATGATATATGTATGTTACAGATTTGAAAAGCAAATTGAAGAGCATCACTCTAAATGCTCATTCATGTCTTTAATTTCCATTGTTATAGTACTTTTTTAAGCTATAATTCTTCAAATTTTTGCTGCTGCTTATATGAATTAAAATTTGAAAGAGGATATAATTATAAGAATTATATTTAACTTTAAGAATGTCGATTAAATGTATATAATTAAAAGTATAATTATTCCATAGAATATCTTTAAGAAGTAACCAGCTTAGTAATTAAAAAGTTATGATGGAACCTATTAGGTTAAACATGACAAAGTTGATTTAATTAAATTGACATAGAAAATAATTTTGCATTTGCCAAACAACTATATAAAATGGAGCGGTTTTCAGGTCAAATCATCTACTCGATTTCGAGACCATAAATTTAGAAAACTGTGGAGTGTTTTGAAATTTTTTTTTTCTTTTTCATGAACAAGCATTAGTTAAAAGAAGATTCAGCATTAATAAAAATGTTGAAGTAGAAATTCTGAATAAAAAATATCCTATGTTTTACAATAAGTAGTCTACAGCTACATAACGCAGTGTGCTAGAATCCACTCAGTAAACATTGCTAAAAAATTGAACATATTTACAACTTCAACCCATTCAAAATATCGCCAATTTTTGAGGGGAACTGATGACGAAAGAAATAATTGCCACTGATATAAGAAAGTTGAGACTAATTTCTTGATCTTTTTATGGAGCAAAAAATTTCTTTTGGAAAAGTGAATTTCTGGAAACTAAACTAATGCATTTGTTTGAGGAACCAGGAACTTTTCACTGATAACTTAATCCAGGCTATTAGTGAGAAATTTGAACGAATTGAAAGTTTGAAAAAATCTCTCAAACGAGACAAATTATTATTTACATATTTAATAAAATTAACATGTTTTTTTTTATCCTAGATTTCTTTACATATGTTCTTAACCTTTTTCTCTTCTGGAATTGGAATGTCCATGAAGTAGCGATATAACGTTTTTTCCTTTCTAAATTTACCAACTGCAGTGTAATTAAATAATTCGAGATATGCTATAAAAATCCTTTCATAAGATTTTTTAAGCGCAATATGTATAAAAAAACATTTTAAATCACTTCGTTTCAATGTTGGTGAAATGACCTGTTGATCCACGGACTGAATTATAAAAGCCACTTTAAGAGATGTTCATTTTCTATAGCTTACATGTTCGAAATTCGAAACTCATAAGGACCAAACATGTTTTGTTGTTAAACGCTTTCTCCTAACAAAGAAACGCTGCTTTTCAATCAAGTCGTCTCCCTTTTCTTTAATAATTTGCGGATTTAGACAATTTAGATCCTAAGTAGTGCACATTAAGTGTTCCCTCTTTTAATAAATTGTTTTTTGCACATGGCAACACCTTTTAAATTTAACTAACATGTAATGTTTTATTTTATTTTAATTTATTTCAGTAACTTTGTGGAAATCCATATGTTTATTTATTGAGATTCAAGGCTTTGTGCCATTCACATCTGTACACAATTTTATTTCAGCAGAGGCCTTAGTGCCTATAAATACGGTAATAACATAGCAAACAGGAAACTGGCCAATTCTATTTGAAAAAGTTCTAATATTTTGTAATTAATATAATTTGCGTTTTTACAAATTTATTTCACAACTAAACTAATATTTTTTAATCGATTTATCTTCAGCTCTCCTCCTTCTCTTCCATCCGTGGATTTCCTGCTAACAGTGATCCTAGGTAACCGACTTGTCGGAAATCTGCCACTGTTTGGAATCACAGCGGTTCTTCACGAAATTTTTTATAGTAAAATGAGTAATCGTCAGGACTTTAGATTAAGATTTATCGAAATCTCAAATATCCTTTTAAGATGAGCATCTATCCAAGATTCAGAAAGGTCCGGACATCTTCTTTAAAGAGTGTTGTCTGTATCGATCACTCAAAAGACGACTTTTAACTTTTTCCTTAATAATAATGTAAATATATTATGTAATACAAATGCGGAAAAATGTGAGTTCCTGTAGAATAGAATTTAATCGAAGTATACCTTAAATTATATTGGTATTTTTAATTCAGTCTATTGACATATTTTCTGATAAAAAAAAAAGTGAAATGAACGAAGCATTTTTGAACGATAATGATAGAAATTATTATGATAAATAACAACGAAAAATTAAGGAGGGAGCTCAAAAGTGCATATTAAGTAGTTTTAAAATGATAGCTTTGAAATTTAACCGAAGGAAATGAAGGGAGGGGGACAATTGTAGTAAAATTTTACATGCACAAAAGTGCATATTCCGAAACAGGTATTTAAAAGTATCGAAATAATAGAACATTTTTTTTTAGCTTTTAAATAGGAAAACTTCTCTTTATTATTATTATTTTTTCATAATCTGATTTCTATATTACGTCGTTTTCAGTAATTAAGAGCGACGGTTTATTTAAATGTACTTGCTTCATATTACTCCGCTAATATTTCATGATGTTTTTCTGAACAAAAACGATTTCTTTCAATTTACATTTCAAATTGGCATGGAATTTCGTCAGATTTCAATTTAGATTAAACTAAACAAAACATCGTTAAAGAATTTTCGTTTAAATATTTGTCATTTGTTATTTCCAGTGGCGTAGAAAAATATTGCGATATTCTTATTAATGTAAATGATCTGAATGATGACACCTTTGAAGGGAAACAGAATCCTGGTGAAAAGGAAAGGATTCTGGTGAAAAAGGAAAATCGCATAATGAATACCCAAAATCGACAATAGATGTAAATAATTTTACACAAAATTTATTCCTTTCATTTTAATGTAGTTTTTTTTATACTTCTAACTTTAAATATATTATTGATTCCACAGTATCGATTTTAAAAATATTAATCATTTTTATATCTTATAGATTTTCTGAATATCACTGTATTTGAAATTATTTCTAGATTTAAATTTTTTCTCCATTATTACGTCAGTGCTTTTTCCTCTTACTATTCATCTTCGCTTTTCTCATTCACGCAATTTCTTTTTAGAAAGAAAACGTAAGGCGGGAAAAAATTTCGTGAAAAAGGTTGCAATGTATAAAATTCGCCTTCAAATTTTTTAAGCGATTTTTATTGAATAGTTTTGAGGCTCTCCCCAGGTCTTGAGGCACTAGGCGACTACCTACACCTGTGTAGAAAATTAACATTGCAGTTTCATTGACATTTTGAGATAGCAGTTAATTAGCTATGCGGATTAACTTAATTAATTTGTTGATTCAATAAGTCTGCCTCACCCTCCCGAGTTCTTTACATCAATGTTAGTTTTTTGAAGATGCAATAATAAATACTCGAGTTATAGAGGTGTCTGAGTTTTTAATTCATTGTTCATATTGACGCCTATACTATAATATTTTATTTTATCTTTACAGATGCAGTTAATCCAAATCTTCTTCAAATGCACTGCGCTGTAGAAACAACAGAATGCTTTTTGTTGGTGTGTGAGCATATTACTTGCGCATTAAGCGACTGTTTGATGTTCAGTCCTCACCTTTTAGCTGCGTCTACTGTTCATCCTTTGTTTGTGGTATATCAACTTTTGCAAGTTTTACGGTCGATTCATAATTCTGGATTGTTCTTGGGATCAGTAACATTATCTTCTATAAATGTGAAAGAAAATTTATGGATTAAAGTTTTACCTGTGACATGGAAATGCTTACATCATGAAGCTTGGAAATATCCTGCTGAGAAACATTCTGCTTTGTCTCATAAGCAGTCAGGAATAAGTTGTGCTGCTAAAGTATCTAATTCTCAAGTTACTCCAATTGACCCCCAAGGTTCTGAGCATTCCTCCCAGGTGCAAGAAAATGGAGATAAACTTTATTTGTCTGAATTGGTACAGGGTTGGGTAGATGGTTATATTAGCAATTTTGACTATCTCATATCATTGAACAAGGTAAGTTATAAAAACTATTCATATTGTTAATGACATGAAAAATAAATTTATGAAACGGTAGGAGTTAGAATGATATAACAGAGCAGATTACTAGATTCTATTGTGCTAAAAGCGAAGTTCGTTTGGAATTTTGTATCGTTTCTTATACTTATTTGAAAATATTGAACGACCTGCATTTTTGTTTTGTCCAGCTGAAATACATTTATTTTAAACCTGCTTATATTTGCAATTGCAGAAGTTGTAAAAATCACAAATTTTTCTATTTAGTTGTATATTACTGAATTATCTATAATAGAATTGAAAGAATTTCATTATTCTAGTTGCAGTATATACAATATACAGTTTTTCAATTGCCTAGTATATTCACCACATGTGGTAAGAGAAGGAGAAATTACTATACAAGTAAGCTCTAGGATTCTACTTTTAGTTCGACGATGCTCTTAATGAGGTTTATTTTGCGTGGTTCAAAGTTCTCATATTATTGTCTGCAGATGCCATGTCACCATACATCGAAAGTTTAGACTCTATTACAATATATTTTATCTGTTCTAATCGTAGCATGATAACTAAATTTCTAAACGTTAAAGATAGGCATATACTTGCAATGTAAAACTGCCTTAAATGATTTTAAGAATAACATTTTATTTTGTGGAGTCAATAAATATTCTACGAAATCTTAAATTTTTTTACAAAGCTCTATTAGTCCTATTTACCCCTTCAGCCCTATTAGTCATAATGTATCTTAAATATTTTTGATTCACTAACATTTTAAACAGAAAAAGTTCTATACGTCTGCCACTAAAACTGAGTGAATTTTGAAGTTTCAAATATTACTAATTTAGATCATTTTAGTGCGTGCTTCAAGAAGGATCAACCAATCAACGAGTAATTGTTGCTCCAAATTGCTGTTGGTTGGCTTAAAATAATGACATTCAAATAAAGGGAAAAAAAAAATTCAAAGATTTTTTGTGTGGATATTTTCACTATGTGATTATAGAAAGATATGCTGACAGAATCTATAATTTTATCTAATTCAAAGGTTTTATTAATAAAACATGATTGATTTTATATTCTTCTTCTTTCATTTAAAAAATAAACTTGCTAAATCTCTCTCCATGTGCACAATTGATAATTATGTCAGTATTTTTTTTATCTGTTTTACATTTTCGTTCTATTTACTAAATTTCTAAGGGTATTCTATGATGTACATTAAATGTAATGTGGACGGACAAATGTCCTACTACTTGTATGGTCCAGAAGTTTGGAGAAAGGAGTGATAGCTCAGGTTTCTAACTTTGTTATCTGATCAATGTTTAGAATTAATAAGTCTTATGTGAAATAGTCTTTATGCTATTTCAAAGATGGGTAGTGATATAAATAACCTTTGGAACATTTTAAATCCACTTTCTAATGTAGTTTGTAATTACTATGATTTTTTTTTAATTGAGAATAGTTATTTAGCTTTGCTATAAAGGGGTTTAATAGGTGCTATCTTTTTGAAAAATATTATCTATTTTAAAATGTGGTCTTTTTATTATATCATCTTATCAATCATGAAAATATTTGTAGTTGCAAATTTAATGGAATATGTTTTGAAAAAATTTGTTTGCAAAATATTCATTTTTCTACTCGCAAATTATTTATTTTGGTATGAAGTGCTAAAAGTATGCGTATAGTTTATTTAACTTTAAAAACATATTTTAACTTTGCAGAAAGGGCTAGGCTTTATTTTTACAAACATATTTTTTGAATGTGTATTTATTCCTCTTCTTAAAAACTGAAATACATAATAGTTTTATGATGCATATTTTTATTTTATATTATTATAAGATAAATAGAAATCTAATGCTATGCATTAAATTTTTAGTAATGAAATGATTCTTCTGAATATTTCCTGATATTTGTAATAAAATACCAGTTTGATATTTTCTAATATTTCAAACTTAATAAAATTACAGATAAATTTCAAATTTTTACCTAAGTACTGGTTTTAATGCACATGGCATTAACTTTTAAATATAACTATGTACTCATTTTTGAATGATTATGTGCCTAGCTAATATTTGAAGCTTAGTAGGTAAGTTTTTTACATATGCCATTTTATATTGTGCTATTTTGTCAGTTTTTAAGTGCCAGATATAAAATAAATGTATTGATTATTAGTTTTCTGTAAGTATTTAAAATGTTTTGCTGTTTTTACATGCATTATTTTTGTTTTATATTGTGTTAGCAATAAAAAAATGCATTTTAAATAAGCAGTGAACTTGATGCGATTACTTGATTTGAATTATATGTTGAAAATTCAAACTTTATCTACTTTTATTAATTTTTTGTGCCATTTGCTATTCATATAAATATTAATATTCCAAATGTATTTACATATATATGTCAGTGATTTAAAATTCAAGTTCTATTAAGTATTTTTATTTGTAGCTTGCTGGTAGGCAGAAAGATAATCCAAAATGCCATTATGTTATGCCTTGGATAATGGATTTCTCTGTACCAGAAGGTGGTTGGAGAGATTTGTCTAAGTCAAAATTCAGACTAAACAAAGGTGATAAACAATTAGATTTGATTTACGAATCAGCTGTTGAAGCTAGTGGAGCAAATGTTTCATATAATTCCACAAACATACTCCAAGATTCTGCTATCACTGTAAGTATTTTTTTTCTTTCTAATAATATTTGATATTGTGATATATAGAAAATGAGCGAGTGAAAATTAGTCCAAGGATCCTAACAATTTATCCTTTTTAGTTGATATTCGGAAGATATTCTGTAGAAAATATTTTTTGAACTTTTTTCATGAACTTTTATCTATCTAAATTATTATTTAAGTCTGCTTACTTGACTTTTTCAAATTCACTGATAATTGCATATAAATTTTAATATAACTATCCTGCATATGAATTTGAAAAATGAGAATGTTAAAAAATAAATGACTTAATATATCCAAAATTTAATAATTATAATTTATATAATATATAATTATAATGTTTATAATATATAACTTAATAGGCTTTTTAAAAAAGCTATGTATAGGTATTATTTGATGAAATGAACTGCATCATTTCAGAACTTGTGATTACATGAATTTCTTTTATTTTGTAATCAGTGTCTGATTTAAATAAGTGAAAATCTCATTTAAATCCTTCAATTTCTTATGAATTTTCTGAACATTTTTGAACGAACAATCAGTATTTGAAATTGTAAATTTTAGCAATATTTTTTGTTATATTTTAATAAATAAAATTTCTCCTTGTTAAATATGCTTCTATAAGTATTTATTTATACCAGATTTTTGAATTTGATTATTGTTAATGATTTTTATTTTTTATCACTTTTTTAGTTACATATTTAAATATATGATTGGATTTAGCAAAAATGTAATAGTTGACATATTTAAAAATATTTGAATTAATGCTAAGCATAATGTAAATATACTACCTTAATGTGATTCTTTTTATGCTACTTTTAACTTTCAGGTTCCTCACCACACTTCAGAAGTTCTATCAGATATTACATATTATGTTTATAAAGCTCGTAGAATGCCTAAATCATTTCTTTGCAAACATGTTCGCCAGAAATGGGTTCCAGCAGAGTATCCTGCAACAATAGAGCGTCTCCAGGTAAAATATTCGTTATTTTTTTGAACTGAATACTTTTTTTCCCCAAGTATGAACAATAATGAAATCTTATGCCGTTCGCCTTTTCTATTGCAAAAAATCAACCATAAGCTTTATTCTTTCCCCCCATTTTAATAGTAGAGAAAACTTAATGATACAATATAGTTATTTTATTGAGCTAAAAAATGCCCCTTCATCTAAAATGACAATGACTTCGAACGTTGTGATATAGGAAGAAATCATTTTGGTTTCTTCCTATATCACAACGTTCGAAGTTCGTTTCCTTATAAAATTATGGAAATTTGTAATCCATCATCTGTAAGCTAATTGGAATGAAACACTAAATTATGTTTTCATTTATTTATTGCTATCAAAAAAATAATTTAAAAATATTTTTATGAATTTTTTTAAAACGAAATTTTTGTGTTTTGTAGGAATGGACTCCAGATGAATGTATACCGGAATTTTATTCTGATCCTACAATATTTTATTCAATCCATCCAGATTTAAATGATCTTGGTGTTCCCTGGTGGTGTGATTCACCAGAAGATTTTATTAAAAAACACCGTAATGCTTTAGAAGGATATCATGTTTCGGAAAGACTTCATCAATGGATTGATTTAGTATTTGGCTACAAAGTTAGTGTCTTTTTCTTTTCTACAAGCAATTTACTTTTATCTGTATATTTTACCGTCTTATTCAATTAACAATTCACATATTTTACTTTTTATTGGTGCTAAGTAGTATTATTAACTCAAAATTTATAGAGCCTTTAGCTTTGATTTAATTGCACAATGCTTTTTATTAAAGTTTTCTATTTACATTATCATGAATTATTTCTTTTCATTATCATGGAGCAAATTCTGTATTTTGAGATATGAAGTAACACCTATTTTTGATTATTTAAGAATCTTATATAATTATTAGATTTATGGGGTAAAGAAAATATTTACTTATGAAAAGAAATTCTAGAAAATTTTATGTTTTGTTTAAGACTTTTTTTTGGTACTATGCTGAATTTTTAATTGCTATTTAATTGTGTTTATTTCCCTAAATATAGCACACAGAAACATTATTCTGGTTACAATACAGGGTTTAACTATTAAATTTTTATAATGGCTCATTATAGAAAGGTAATAATAAAATAATAGTTAATAAAATGTTTCGCTTACATTCATGTAAGCACACACATGTATGAAATTTGCAAAGATATTAAAAGGCAAATTAAATAACTTAGTCAACTTTTTCATACCTCGACTGGTATTTGACGAAATTTTTCGCGAACATTTCAGGGATTATACGCCTAGTACAATAAGATAAAAGGAACTGAATCAGAAAATAGTTATTAAATTTCAAATAATACATGAATAAAGTGTTTACAAAACTTTTCAAAATGAGCGTTTTTGATACCTGTATAGAGTTGCATTCATTTAACAATACTTGCATACATGTACATTTCCATTACATTTATGTGCAACATTAATCATCAGCATTTAAAAATGTTCCTCATTACTGAAATACATTGCCTTTTAGGAGAGTTTAATTTTATGTGTATAACTACTTCGAAATTGCATTATTTCTCTGAATATCTCAAATGTTAAATTTCTCAAGTTTCTTCTTTTTTTTTTTTTTTTATTAACTCGAAGTAGCAAATGTCGACAATTCTAATGAGCAAACGTATGTATGAATAGAGTATTTTTTTTTTCAAGTCATTATGATTAATATTGTACGACTAGACAAATTTTGTTTATTGTAACCTTTATGTATCAAATTTGTATTTTAAAACATTGTTTTCTTCTCTCTTAATTTATGAATCTCTCTAAATTTAGGAATAAGTATATCCCTTAAAATTTTGTAGATAAAAGCATGAAATTTTGAATGTATTTAAATGAATGCCAGAGAAACATTTTACTAAAAAGCACTTTTAAACTATGCCATTCGTTTAAGAATTTTTTTTATTATTATTATCAATCTCCACAGGACTTAAATTGTATTAGTACAATTGCATATTTTATTTATTTAGACTTTATAATTGGAAATATAATAAAACCTTATTTAACGAGTATAATTCGTTTCTGAATCTTACTCGTAATGCGAAACATTTTTTCCCCATAAGAATTCTCGTAAAATAGGAAAATGCGTTACATTCCGAAAAAAAAATTATAATTACGTAATTTATTATTAAGAATGCATGCTTTTTTCTTTTTTTTTTTACAAAATTGTGTAAATACATTTATCCATGCTACGGTTCAAATTTTACCGAAATTGAGACAGCATCATCATTAAATGAATTTGTAACGCGCATAGCTACTGCCTTAGCAGAGCGAGGATTCTCGACATTAGATGCAACAACTCCCCATACTTTCAGCATTTCCCTAGTTTTATTGGAAGGTTGCTGCACTGTTGCTTTTATTATTTCTTCATCTCCTGACCAAATCTCCTCTTTAGCTTTTTATTTTGGAACAGAATGCAACTTCAAAAACTCTTCGGTAGTTCTGGTTTTGTTCTATCACCGGTTCATTGATGTGTTTGCTATCCACCTTAGCCTCGTAATCTTGACTAGAGACAAAATCTTGTCGATTAAGGCTCCACAGGTAAATGCTGAAATCCCTCAGAGCCGCGTTCTTCAATCTGTCCGGCCAACTTTTTTTCTATGTAAATATAAGGGCTCTCTTCAAACAAATGCTCAACACAGACTGATAAAGCATCTCGGCATGTAACGGTGTCTCCTCGCCACTTGTTTTGCAAAAAATGCCTCGTTAAGGGAGTCACATTTTTACTTTATTTTACTTTTTTGTTACTTACGAGAGGTTTTGACTGTATACATATATTTAAGGAAATAAATATGCGTTCTACTTTGCAGCATCCTGTATAAAATGAAATCGATAAAAAAAAAATACAGTAACTATTTCTTTCAGAATGACAAGTGTTTTACCAACTGTTCCATATCCAAATAATTTCTAAGCTTGATAAATGAAAAAGTAAATATCGACAGCGAAATTTGAATTTTAAATTTTTTTTAAAAGATAAATTCTCCAATATAAAAGAAAATCGACATCCCACCCCTCCTCATTTGTGTACCCCTAAATTCAAAAAGTGGCTGTGGTGGTAGTTAAGATCCTGCAAATACAATTATTTTCAGTTTATTTTTATACAAATATTTCAAATATTGTCAGTAAATTTACATAATCATTTTTTTTTCTTTAGCTTATAGGTCCATCAGCTGTAAAATCAAAAAATGTATGCTTGCCTCTGGTTGATTGCCACACCTATATCCGTAATCATGGAATGATTCAACTGTTTTCTCATCCGCATCCTCATAAACTTAGTAAATCTATATTTTCAAGGAGTGTTGCACCAAAAACATTCCGTAGTATAGTTTTAAAAGTAAATAATGTTTTTTTTTTATTTCTTTCAAATAGAGTTTGTCAAATATATATATATCAAAGCGATTCTTACTGCCCTCGATCTGTAAATGTAAAATCAAGCAAATGCATCGCTATATTAAGTAACGTGTCTTTAAATACATTTCATATTCGTTTTCATGTTCTTCAAATCTCCTGGTGGCAAACTTCAGTTTTTTCCTCTTTTTTAATATTTCTTACGCTGAGAACTATAAAATTGTATACAATTTTGTCAAAAAAACAGAAAAAAGAAAGCTTTAATTATATTAGAAATGAAGTTTTACATATGAATATAAAACACATATCTTTTTTTCTCTTTCCTTTACATTTTAAATTTCATTAGTTAATTTAATCATTTTATACTGCGCTTTTTAGATGTTCTTAAAACAGTGTTCACCGAAGGAAATAATCCATAGTATTTATTAAAATACGAATTGAAAGTTACTTCACTCTCGTTTACGGAAAAAAAATAATTAAAAAAAATGTTTAATGCAAATAAAATCTTATTTTGATTTGTTCCTTTTTAAATAAAAATGCAAATCTTGGATATATCTATATGAAATTCTAATTTTTATTCTTGATATATAGAAAACCAAATTTAGAAGACTGCATGATTCAGCATTATATTGTACTTTATGTGTTGCTTAGAGAATTTTTTAAAATAAAATATCGAATAACCAGAAAATTTTAAATGGTTGTTACACGAGGTGTATTTATTTTTCCACCTCCGATCGCATTGCTTAACGGCCGAATGCTAGGAGATGCGTCTAAATAATTCCCTCCATAAAATCTGTTATTTTTATGCCTAGCTCATTAATTGGTGTGATTGATTCTTCCGTGAACTAAGAATTCCTTAACGTCATTCGTTTTTTACTGGTGAAGGAAATATCTCAAAAAAAATTCTTCACAGAATGAGCCACATTAATGGTGTGAGCTTGATGAGTGATGGTATTATTTGAGAATTCTGTAGTTAGTTAAAGATAGCCAAATTATATTCATGATGAAAGATATCAAGGATCTCGCTAGTGAAAGCCTTGTTCTGCGAATTTACTTAGTGGTTGTAGAGAAGATGCAGAAAACCTGCAATATCTCAAATTTTATACTCATTAGGTTTCCTGAATGCTTTTTGGTACATGTTAACATTAACTTTTCTCACACGTTTTGCTATTGAAGGCTAACAGTTTTTGAAAAATATTTGGGGTGATGGTGAAATTTTTTGATAGTCAAGAAATGGAAAAACAATCTCGTCAATATATGAGCACAAATACTTCGGACAAGCCGTTCCACAACTTAAAGACTGGCTACCGTTTTCCAGGAGCTGAAATGTATGTTTTTCAGGTAGTTAATGGAGCCAAGGATTATGATCACTCTGCACGTGTATAGTTCAGACTTGGGAAAAACTTTAGGATGTGCGGGGCCCAATTGGAAACGATTTTCGATAGTAACTGGTTCGAAGCTAACTTTCACCCAGTTTATAAATTATTTAATAAAAAGAAACAATTTTTAAAACAGCACATTTATTGATGAACAAAGAAAAATTTTTGATTTTAATTGTTTCTTTACTTTTTATTCATTATTATTATATACATTATGATATCTTAGAATGAAATTTTTTCTGAAATTCGCTATCAGATGATACCACTGGCATAGAACTAAAATTTAAATAAATTCATTGATCAATTCATTAGTAAATTCTGAACAAAAGTAACATTCTGAAATAGTATTGTTAATGAAATAATATTGTTAATAAGAAATTTCATAAATTAGTAATAATAATTATAATAAACTTGCTGAATTTTTTAAAGTATTTAGAAAATAGGACAATTTTTTTATTGGATATACTGAATACAGTCGAATGTACGAAGGGATTAAGGTAATTAAAGCATTATTTATTCATGATATCTGTGGATATTAAATACGACCGTATTTAGCTAATGAATATAACAGAGAAACTTTAAAAAATATGATTTGTAGGCTTGACTTTTAACTAACAAAGTAAATGAATCCTACAGACGAAATTATAACATTATATTAATAAATTTTAAGGTTCACAGAAAATTTCGAATTGCTGTCGAAGTACAATTACAGAACGTTCAAATTAGCCGAGTTATCCAATTCAGCTATAAATCTATTAGGATATCAGTCTTTGAATCTCCAGTTTCACAAATTTTGCTATTCAGAGGCATCATGGAGTAACACAAGTTGCAATCTGACTAGTTTACCAACTTGTTCGACGGCGAGTGGGCCTTGATATAGATATGAAAATGCATTAAGGAGCTGAAAAATGCACATTTTATCCTTATAAACTTTTGCATACAGGAAAATTTCATACGCAAATGTGTGTTATTTGCCATTAACGGTGCTGTAACCTGTTTCGATAAATTCAGCCTAGGCACTTTATTATAGGTATATATTCCTTGGCTGTACGAGATGCCGTTTGCACTTTAAAGGGCTTAAAATAATATATATATAATATACAGTGCAATTGTCCCACTCATATAAAAAGCTGATGTACTTCATATGTGAAGACCATGAGAAGAGCTCTTATTTTCAAAGAAGTTTTATAAGGTTATCTTTTAGAATGAGATTGTTTGATTGGAAGGAATCAAAGCTGATTTTCATTATGCCGCAATACTACCTTGAAATTTGTTTTGGATGAATCTATGGATAGCCGCCTTTCCTTAAAGGAAACGGTCTCTTTTAGGAGCCATTTTATGACAACACAAGAAACTAGGTTTTGTTCCTTTGAAAATTAAAGCAGAAACTGCTCATGACAACGATAAAACGAAGTCACTCTATCATCATTCTTGAGTGTATTTCATTATCACCTGTCATTGGTGTTTATAAGGTTTTCATTTCTTCTAAGGTCAGAATGCGAGCCTTGATGATCCACTTGATGTAGAAGAATTGCAAGCATAAACTGAAATGTATACTTGATTTTCCTCTGGATAAGTGAAAAATTAATTATAAATTTCCTTTATAGGAAACCCTGACAAATGGCTTGTTTTATTCTTTTTGACCCGCATTTACCTGGAGTGACAGCATGTGTGTATGCAGGCCGCCCGGCTTGTTTTGCCTTCCAGTTTTGCACACGAAATAATAATATCATTTTTCACTTAAGAAGTGATGGAACATTTTGGGGCTTCAAATGTTACTTCTTCACACCTATAACAGAAATTTTTAACAGAATTAGTGCACTTACGAGACATTGTCATGTGCGAGTCTTATATTTTAACATATTTTAAATAAAAGTTGCTGTGTAATTTTTAATTTATTATAATTATTGGCTTATATAAATATTCATATTTCATTACTTTATTTTTCACATAAATTTCAAGAAAAAGGAATTGATCGATTATCTCCTTATCAGCTAAACAAGAATCAATTACCAATGTGTACCATCATTTTTTGTATTCAGTGCTCCAAGATTAGTAAGAAATGACTATTTAATATTTGAAGAAATTTGCGTGTTGCACAATTTTTAGAGATCTTAATTTAGCTGGCTGTTGCTCTTTATTATTTATGTAAGTCTGAACGACTAATCGCTAATCAATAATGGTAATATGTTTTTTTTTCTTTTTTTTTTCTTGGTGGAAGCCATCATTTTTATCAAGTAATATGGTCAAAGTAAGAGATCTTTGGCGAAATTTAGCAACTTCACATTTTATATCAAGAAGCATTCACGGTGATCAAATAAAAGTTGTTTTCGACGGATACACCGAAAGTAATGTTAGTGTTAATGCTGTAGGACTCCTAAAGTTATTAGTGAAGCATGATTTTTTTAGAAAGTTCTCGCTGACTCGCAGAGATAGTTTCTAAGCAATCTTGCCAGTAAGAAAATATCCATTTTGAAACTGGTTTGCCACCTGGAGAATTTAGATATTAGTAGGTTTGTAGCAATAAATTATGCTAATGTAACACATTGCGCTTATCGCAATAGAGATATATGAGAAGAATAGCAAGCTAGTTATTATAATTATGCTACTTTTTTCTTTTGTTTTACTTATTGCTGTTTTTTCTACTTAGCATGGTTAACCTCTTTCTGAAAGAGTTATATCTCTGATAGGTTTCACGATCTGGAGAATTGTACTGACCGTTAAATATACTCTCTACCTTCTTGAGGTTAAATGTTGTAGCATAATCTCAAGGTTTTACAAGACAGGAAACCTGCAGACAGTACAGTTGTTGAATAGCTGTGAATGCCTGCAATATATCTTTGATATCTTTATTAATCTTAAATCAAATTATGCTGTTATCGAATGAACGATCGCAGAGAGATTCATTGTACTACTGTATGACAATGCGAAAAAGCAGAAAATAGCTTGATTTATATAACATATAACTGTTTTTATAAAGTGGTAGAATGAATAGGACAACAACAGCATTCGTTTTAATTTATCTCCAAGCACGGAAATTGCACGTCAACCAAGTGTAAACGTACAAGGGTAGAGTTTGAATCCTACAGATTGTAATTTCTATCTACAATCTGATGAACGAATTGTTAACCCCATGTAAAAGAGTGGATTAGCTAAAATAATATCTAATTATTTATGCACCAATAAATAATGTGGAAAGAATTGCGAGTGTGTGAACGTGAATATACATTTGCACTGTTATGTGAAAAAACCCCATCGAAGCCGAAGTTGGACTAATAACAAAACTATAGACATAATCGAAGAATAAGAAAATAATATTATACACCAAAAGAATTTTTGTAATATTCTGCATTTTTTAGACGAATATCGTTATAAAATAGAATTATTTTAATTGAAATATTTTTTTTAACAATTTTTATGCCTTATGTTCATTATAATTAAAATAACTATGTTCTAAGTTTCTAGATTAAAGGAGGTTATATTTTGTTAAGGTTTAATAAAGCTTGATTTTTAAATTGTGTTTCATACCTTCTATTTAAAAATAAAACACTTTAAAATAATATAAAAGGCATAATCTTTAAAAGCATCATTGGTAAAACAAAGCAGTACTATATTCCGAAAGTGTAACTAAATACGATTTCTTTTAAAACGTTTTAAGTTTAGTAAAACATTTATTTGGCTGACTTTAATAAGAAAAATTTCTCAGAAGCAATCTAATTTTATTGATATTTTTATTTATTTAATTGCAAAATATTTTTTACTGGAAAACTAAGCCAGATGCAAACTTAAATCTAAAGTAACAGGTTATTGCATACTTTGTTACATACGTATTTAAAAAATAGCAGTTATAATTTCTCCCGTAAGCAAGATGCGAACTTTTCGATAATTTGACTTTTTCGAAATTGAAGAGTGGAATGTATGGGAAGCTCTACCTGAAGGGGAAAAAAATTTCGATTTTTCTGGAGACTCGGGGAGTGTTTAAACCAAAGTTTAAAAAAAATCTTTATGGCTCTTTTCCGTTTTTACCTAATTACAATACATTATAAGAAAGAAATACAATTATATAATTTCCTTCCCCTCACCACCATATAAAAAGGCCCTTTTTAAAGAAAACAATGACCAGTTGAGAATTTCATGTAATGACTATTTATACAAGTAATAATTTATAGTAGCTAAAAATTAAATTTTTTTATATAAATTGGGTACGATTATTTTGCACTATGACGGTTGTGCAATTTTAAGGTTGTTGGAGGGATGGGAGGAGAGAAGCTCCCACCTCCTTGAAAGATGTGTTCTTTTCGGCTCTCAAAGAAATATTTAGCCGAAGTTTACAAGTTTGTGCGTCGCGCTTTGTTATATGAGGCGTGCCTGCATTAAGGAGGATAAATGTTGATGCGCCCGTAATATCCTCCCGCTGGTGTGGTGTGGAAGTTTGGAGATGGGCGGTGCCAGCTCAGGTGTCATCCTTGTCCTCTGAACGCGGTTCAAAATTACTAGGTTCGCCCCAAAATAGCTCTAGTGTTACTTTAAAACGGCATGTTAATATAACTAAACTAAACTAAACTAAGCCGAACAGTAATAAAACGCAGACTCTATGAAGATATTGGGACTCATTCGTACAGGACATCTCCGTACGGGTCATGAACATCCAATAAATCATTCGAAGCTCATTGAAAAGAGGGGCTAGGGATTGATTAGTCTAGGTTTACTAAAAACATATTAGCGGTTGGCAAAGTTATTTGGCGAGAAAATGCATTGGTATTTTAAATTTTGATACTTAAAGATAAGGAAAAAGCGTTTGTCTGTGTGCGTGTATGTGTTGATGTTGTACAAACCCGACCGTTTGACTTATATCTACCAAATCTGGTGAATATATATTTTGGAGATTACAAATGTACTTTTCGCGGCGTTTTTTAAAATTATTAATTAGATTTATAATTACTCAAAAATTAAGCGGAATATTGTCGTTTTTTCTCGATAACTTTCTAAAATTTTACTGTAGAAAAAATATACAATTCAAAAAATTATCTTTATAATGATACCAAATTTTTTTACCATATAATTTTTTTTATATTTAATAAATTTTTTGAAATATTTAAAAAACATTTACAGCAATGTATTTCATTGTCGAAAAGAAACTCAAAACCGTTTTCAATGTTGCTACTAATATATCATCTTGACTTTTTTTTTTTCTATCGTTGTGTGTAGGACATGAAGATTAGGTTTATTTTTTCCATGTTGAGGAGATTTCAGTATTTGGTATGCTTGTAATAATTTTATTTTTTGTATTTACAAATAACGTTTAACTTCAGAACCAAGCAATGTTGGAAAAAATGTTTAAAGTGCCTCCATTTAAAAATACTTTTTGCTTTCTCCTGTGATATAATTGAATGTATAAAGATACTGATAGAAAAAATTTTTTTTTTTTGAAAAGTGCAAAACATAATGTATTAGCATAATAACGTAAGTTGTTTGCATGTGTATATTTATGTCAAAATTTGGAGTTTAAAATTATGATTTCTTCAGGAAACAGTTGAAATTTTCAGCAACCATTAATCTCGGCGAAGCAACTGGTCGTTAAGGGTGGAAAGTTTAAAATAGACGTTTGTAAATCATGTCGACTCTAAATTATTCATTCACGGTCAAAGCATACCAAATATTGTTCTGAAATGAAAACAATGAAAATCAATAAACTGTAAAAAATAAATCTTAAATAGTGAAATTCTATTCTAAAAAAATAAACCTGAACTTAACTATTGCAGACATAGACAATTTTAATTGTTTGAAGATAAATGAGTTATTTAGACATGCATTCGTAATACATAAATGAATAACAGAATTTAATAGAATTTCTTATTATTTGAGATTAAATGTATCCAAAACTTAAGAATTTCTATTAATCAAATAAATGATTCATATGCATATAAAATAAATCACTACCCTAAAATAAATCACTAAACAACCCTAATATTGTTATAAAAATACACCAAATCCCGTACTTAAAAATCTAGTATTCACGCTTATATTTATATACGAAAACTTTCTTTTCGTACATAAATGTAAGTGGAAGATCTTGACTATTAAACATATATGATAAATATATTTTTTAACAGTCTAAAAACACACAACTTAAAGATTGATGAAATAGTAAAATTAATGAAATTTTTTCTTAATTGTATGAGAATTTGTGTTAGACATGACGTTATTTTTGAGCGTTAAAATTTTTGGATTGCACTGAATGGCACACTTCTTCCCGAATATATTTGTGCTAAATTTAGTAATTATATGTACTCTGGGTTATCCTGTAAAATGGACCATCAAAATCGATTAAGTTTCTATGAGAAATAATGAAAACAGAATTAGTGAAGCCTCTTTTTCAAATATGTTTGCAGTTCAACTTATTTTAATCAAAATTAAATATTGCATAAATTAATTTTGGAAATGGAAGATTTTAAAGTGAGGAAAGGAAAGGAATGGAAGTGAAGTTAGAAATTTATTTGCATTCATCATATAAAAATTTTGACTTTGAAGATTTTAAATTTAGACATAGCAAAGATGATCATGAAATAAAGTTTATTTCTTCTTAAAAGTCACTTCATATGCTGAAATCTGGTCCAAAAAAATACAACGATGCATAATAGAATGTTTTATGGAAAATCGAAAAAAATTGATAATTTTAAATTATAAATTTTGATGTATTGTTTTATTTAATACCAATAATACTTTTCGATTTTATATCTTGAATATTAATTACCATTACCAAATATTTAAATTAAATTTTCTGCTACTTTTCTCTATTAATCAATCCAGTTTTATGTCACATTCATCTAATTATATTTTTAGTCTATTCACTTATTTAATGTTATTAAAATTCAGGCAAATAAAATATCTGAGTCTTATATAAAAATTGTTTTTGCAACATGTTACTTTTTTTGTTGTATTAAGGTAATAGGTGTTTTCCTTCAATGTAGGTTAGAAAGAAATCTCTGTAAATATTTTAATAGTGTTTGTCAGTGTTTGCATTCCTAAAAAATAGAAATTGCAAAAAATTATCACATCTAGTATATTTGTTAAAAGCATTTTTACAGGCTTACAAAATATTAATTTTCAGCCACAAGATGCAAAAGATAGTGGAGATGATGAAACGTCATCAGAAAGTTTTGGAAAACAAGGATTTTTAAAAGGATTTCGGTAAGTTTGCATCCTTTCTAATTTTCACGTACCGATTTTAGATATTTTGTAATAGAAATTTCATTTTCATACATTACGACGAACTTCTTCTGTCCTGACACAAGAAATTATCTAATCAAAAGATAGAAAGAACGCTGACAAGTTATAAAAAAAACGCCGATTTTTCCTCTTCATTCTTGAAAAACTTACGAAATTATTTTAAAGCCAATGAATTATTTTTACGAATTCTGTAGAAATTAGCTTATAGCTTTATCAACATTATAACTTTATATATTAGCTTTAGCAACATTATAATTCATCTTAAAAATGTAAAATAGAAGAAAAAGTATTAGTTATTCCTTTAGTTATAAAACGTAAATTTCCCGGATATGAAGAATAATATTAACTATTTGAGTCTAACGCAACATGTTACGATTTTATGCTGATAAAAGACTGATGTGTTAGTACAGATGCGATATATATTGATGAACAATCGGTTTTAAAACTCTCAATCAATTCTGCCAAAAATTATTCAATGCAATTCCTATGCAATAGTGATTGCTCCTGTTTGACTCGGAGCTTCTGCGCTACAGAAGATATTTTAGAGACAATTTCTTATCTAATAAAGTAATTTTACATGTTTTTTCCTCCTCCTCTTTTACTGAGATACTATTTGTCATTTTAAATGATATCTCAGAAGCCTCCGACCAACTACTGTAGATTCGTTTTTTTTTTTTTTTCTCTACAAACCTTTGAGAATTTTTAATTAATGTTTTTGCCTGTAAGCTAATTTGCAATAGGATGGGTTTTTTTTTAAATTATAAACACACTATAATTTGTTCAAAACTCAGATAGAACCTTTATAATGTTTGAAATAAAACATTAAAGAGAAAATTTCTTACTAAGAATTATGTGTGTCATATTTGATTGAAAGCATTTTGGGTTCTATCATATTACAACGGAGAAACATTTTTTGTTCAAGATCATCTATGAGATGATAAATGCATGTAAATTTTTCCATAGTAAATAAAATGCAAAGGTGGAAAAAAAAAATTTAAAAATTAAGATGTTTTTTAAACTTGCAAAGCAAATGAAAAATTAGCGATATCAATCAGTTCGATACTTGCTTCAAACGAATTAAACTGATTAGTGTTGTAAACGTAATGAAGAATAAGTGTTAATTTATATTTATTTAATACGATGCTATGACGATCAAGACTCAAAGAATTTTATTGAAAACGTAATTTATTAATTTTCGGTTTCAGGTCTAAAACGATTGTAGCATCTACTGATGTGAATCGCCCTGAACCTCGGCCGGAAAATCAAACCATAGTGCTACCAAAAGATTTTAATCCTCTGTCTACTCTATCCCATTACGAGTCTCTCTTCACGTTTCAATCATGGACTGGAAAAAGAAATTCTGAATATGATAAAAATAAAGTATGTGCTTTTTGAATTCTGATTTAATGCATTTGAATTATGTCTTTGGTATTTATTTATTTTTTATTAAACTGAGAGGACAAATGTTATCTCGGTTTTTTTTGAAATAATTTTCACTTCATATTTTAATACTTCATACAAATGATGTTATCGATTTTTTTGGTTATGTATTCCCACTTTTTGAGAAAATGTCGATTCTTTAAGATTATATTGATTTCAGATATCAGATTAAGTAGCTTACAGATTTATTATTTTCTCTAAAATTGTTATTAAAATACATAAAAATTCTTATTTTCTTGTTGGTCTCATTTTTGTGCTATCTTTGGCCCTATACACAGTGTTGAAAGAATTGCTTATTTAATGACCTATTATTATTTCTAAATACTGAAATGTGTTTTTCATGAGTTTCATCTATAATTATTCAGTAAAATTAGTTTATGGAATCATTAAGCCGTGATTTCCTGTTGAATACTGAAATAAATTTTTATAATTTATTTATTTATTTTTAGGATTGTATGAATGTTAATGATATATCCACACATCAGTATCAAGTTAGAGACATGCTGGTTCTTGGTTGTCTTATTAGTGAAATTGCAGTTTCCTCTCAATGCAAAACTTTGCCTCCGAGTTTATCTTTTCAGGAAAGATATCGTAATATTTTGAAACTTCTGCGCTTGTATAAACAAGATATTCCTAAGTATGTTTATATTAATTAGAAAAATTATTTTATATGCTGAATGTTTATTGTGTTTTATCTGACAATCTGAATATATTTATTGTGTTTTATGTAGTATAAAAAGTTTATTGCTTTAAAACGAAACATATATATTCTGAGTTTATATCGCATTAATTATTAAACATTATTAATTTCATTGATTACATAATCAAATATATGTATATCTATGTAATTTCCTTGTTCACCTTTTAAAAAATATTTCCCATATGCCACGATTTCAATTTCTCCTTTTTTGTAAAAAAAAAAAAGGTGACAAGAATTTATTTATCTTATCCAAAATGACTAGTTACAATTTTCAACTGAGTATTAATGGAATTATTTTATATTTAGCTTCGGATAGTTTGTTGCACTCTCAGTTATAATTAAAGATGAAAACGTTTTAAATTCATATTATTCAATAATAATCAGTAAAGAGTTTTAGATTAAAAATTGTATTACATTGTAGTTAGTAGTCGGTAATAATGCATAACAACAAATATTAGGATTTGTTGTTGTTGGGGATTAATGCGACGAATGAATCTATTTTGTAATAACGTTGTGGTATATCGAGTTTTATTTTCATTTATTTCAAGTAAAGTCACAATCATGTTCTAAATATTTTTACTTTTTTAAAATTAATAGAAAACTAGTTGAAAATCTAGTTTTGCAAAGATACGGTGTATTGAAAGGCATTAAGAATTTCATTGCTTTCTCTGAAATGTGTTTATATTCATCTCATCTTTTGAACTAAAATTTCCAAGTTATCTTTATTTAACTCGTTCATGACATTTCTGTCACAAGAAATATCTGAAAGCTGGCATCTTTCTTGAACTGAAGTATTATATAGCATTACGTCTAAAATAGAAAACGGATTTCTTACCTGTTCTTATCTTCTAAATTTTCCCGAAAATAGTTATTCCTAAGCTGATACTAGCGTGTTGTCAGGGCCGGCCAGAATAAAAGATGTCTGGTGCAGAGTTGCGACTTCTTAAAACAAATGTTCTGCTAAAAAATACTTTATTCCATTTCGTTATTTAGTACATTGCACAAGTATTTAGGTAATAAAGACTAAAATAATTTTTGATAATGATGAATAATTTATTTTTATGAATTCAACATTTCAATCACACCACAAATAATCGTTAATAAAACAAATAGCAAATATAATTGCTTTCTAAACTTCAAAAATTATATTCGGTATCCGAATCATTTGGATAAGATTTCACTATGAAATTTTTGTTTCATTTTCTTACATGATTTATTGCAAATTCGTTGAGATTGGCTGATTGATTGATGGCCGTTGATTTTTTGGCTACTTTGGAGCCGATACATAAAATGTGTAAGGTGATGAATCGTGCTTTAATAATGCTAGAGCTCTATTAATTTTCTCTTATTTTAATCTCGAGGAAGATCTGTCTACAAATGCGATAGCAATTCGCGAAGGAAAGGTAATTTTCAAAATGACAACAAAATTTTGATAGAATGGAAATAAATTATTTTTAAATACATTTTGTATTGCTATGATCCTGGAAGGCAAAAACTTAACAGTATATATGATTAGCAAATACAGCACATTTTGATTTCATTAAATGAATTAATACAAACTATTCTAGCTTGCAATGTCATATTTAAAGCTTTGCTGTATTCGAGTAGATCATCTTCTGTCATATTATCCGAATTATGCAGGCAGACTATAAAGTTGGAACAAGCATTTATTTCTGTAAATATTGCATCTAAACATATATTTCCAATTACAAAATTTCATTAAATAAGGTGAGAGAATATATGAAAACACTTTTTCTTTTGTGGAAATTGATAAAGTTTAAATTTTTATATGATCTCCATTGTGTAAAAATGCCAATTACTGACCTGTTTCCTTATATTCATCTATAAGCACACAGAGTTCCTTGTTTCTGTCAACAGAATTTGTAGAGATATGTTTATTTCTAAATTTAGAAGGCTTATCACAAATTTAGAATGAGGCTTTTATTTTCGGAATACAAATTTATTTAATACAGAAAAACTGTCATATGGAAGTATTTATATAGTAGTACATAATCCAGTCATCATGACTTGAAAGAAATTAGCTAATCATATGTACTCTTGTTCACTTTGGTTGACAATTGCTACAATATTAAGAAGTAAGTTAAATCTTTCGGGTCGGAAGTAAGAGGCAGTATTATAAAGGTGGAAATCGAAACATGAGAAATTAAACGTTTTTTATCTCAGAGAAGTAGTTGAATACCGAAGAAGAAAATAAAATTATTTGCTCTCAACTTTCCGTAATATTGAGTTTTCCTAATGAGTTTCAACATTTCAATAACGAAGAGCGTTTTAAAATGTTGATAATTTTTATTATATATGATCGTAATGCCAGTCTATCTATATAATATTACAAATTTCATTTTCCGAATCCTCAGTATCTTTTCTAATAGTATATTTACAAAACGGTCCAGCTATTCCGAACTACAGAATTCGTACCTTTCGGGGTGAACGGAATAAGGCGTCTTACGAGCCATACAAATGTTGACATTTGGATTTCTTTTACAAGTTATCCTCATGTTAGTATATAGTCAAATATAAACAATCTGTTTGGATTTGATATTTAAAAAGTGACATTGCAGTGAACACTTTAAGGCAATAACTGGCATTCATGGACAGCTGTGATCAGATGATAACCAGTGTCCAAGTTATGTGATGGGGCCCAACTTCAGGTAGAATCATAACTGGGACATTCAAATGCCATACATGCCAAGAGCTACGAATTATACGTAGATACTATGAACTTCATCGAAGATTTCTGTGAACTACGGGACTATAGATGAAATTAAAATTTCTATGAAAACGAGTACTTTTTTGTTGATGTTGTTGCTCTTAGACATTAATTCTTGATGGTATTAAAATCATTTTGAGCAAATTTAATAATTCTTTTGTATAATATAAAGAAAGATATTTTGACATGGATAAATAAATTTCAGAAGATATTGAGTAATATTAATAAAATATTGAATAAATATCTTGAGTATTGCATGCAGTTGAATTATTCAGGTTTCTCGAATTGTGGTGTAATTTTTCAGATATTTTTTCAACATTTCATATTTTTGAAAAATTTTGGATAATTATTTATAATTTTTCTAATAATTAATGATATATATATATATATATTTCTTTTACTATTTGTTCAGATAAAATGTTTTTTTAAATAGAAATTTATAATTGCTTAAAACATGATGAAATATATCAATAATAATAAATTCAATATTATAACACAAGTTTTCCGCGGGTGTCTACCACTTTTGTAGGCTTGTTACGGACAGTCGCCTTTCCAGCTCCAATCCGACGAATTAAAGAATTCCACATTGATGTCATAAATGATAAAATAGATCGCGCGTAAACAAATATTTTTAGAAGAATGCAACTTTTGCATAGGTGACTGCTGCTTTTGGGCTAGTTTTGTAAACACTTCAATTTATATATTGTTTGACCGTTTAAATTTTCTTTTAGAATTTAATAATAGCTGATGAGGGCATTACTATCTTCTAATTTCGCCTTTTTAGTAAACCATTTTGATAGGCGTATAATCCCTGAAAAGTATGACAAAAGACTAGTTCTCATACCTTAGACTGGTGTCTAAGGTATGAGAAGAGGTTTAAATCAATAAATTTCCCTTTTAATATCATGGTAGATGTTGCAAATAGAAGAAGGACACTTTGTATACTTATGGATGAGAATAACAGAAACATTTTACTCATTGACGCTTTTTCTGTATGGGAGTATAAAAATTTAATTTTTTCTTCATTTAAAAAAAAATGTGTAGTTTTTTTATTGGAAATCTGTACAAAAAGCAGTATTTGCCTGCATTATTTAATTTAACTTTGTCTAGACATATATTTCCAGCAGCACAATATTTATGGAATTCAATGCTTGGGTTTTTTTTTTTTTTTTTTTCCTTTTTAAGATCCTCTGTATGAAAATTTCCTTATATTCCTGGTAAATTTCGAATTTTTTAAACAGAAATAGTGGCATTTTTCGATTATGTCCAGAATTATTTTACTTGCATTTGTTATCTAAATGTAATGAGATTCGGAACATCTAACCTTGCCCTATATTGTAAACCTGAAATGTATTCAAATCGCGTGATAATTTTCAACTGTATGTATATTTGAACTCAAAGAGAGGGGGGGGGGTGCAGTGTCATGTTGCTGTATCAGTAAGCGGCAAGTTTCTTTGTGCATTCTCACAATTCTTTAAGAAGTTTGTTTACTCAGAATCACTTCTGTAAGGGCATAAAGTATTGCTGTATTAAAAAACAAAATAAAATAAAAGCAAAAAAGTCACAATTTTTCTCAATGACTGTGAGCAAAGCAAAATAAATTCTAATTATAAACATTATATTAATCTTCAATTCAAAGGACTAGAGAAAACATATGAATCACCGACGAAGTTGAATGAAAACCATCGCATTAGAGAAATCCATTTGAAATAATAGTGTTTTAACTTTCCTCTTTTTTTCTTTTTTAAACAAGTTTAATGTAGAAGTCACCGTATAACTAGACAGATTCTTTCCCAGCTTCACGTTTTTTTTTCTTTCTTTCTAAAATCGAAAATAATTAATACTGCCTTTTTCTTGATTTCGGTAGCAGCTCGAAATATATGTTCCCTCGGAAATTAGGAACTTTTGTGTTGTAAAAACAACTTCATGAACCTGTTACTTCAAATCTTTTTTTTCACAGATGTGATGCAGAGATATCATCAAATCACGCAATTCCAACTAATAAATCTTTTCGTGGTAAAGGAAGAACAGGCTTTTTGTAATTACATCTATAGCTTACACGTAGTAAACTACATTTTTCAACTTAAATTTTTACAAATATATTTAACATGTAGTTAAATATATTTTTCAAACATGAAATACTGAAAAAAATATATATAAATGTTATTAAAGGAATAAAAAAATGTAAGTATTTCTTCAAAAATGTTCGACTTTTTTTTACAAAAAAATTTACAAATGCTGTTTTTGCAGACATCTTAGAAAAGTACCTAATGCATATTTTTGCATGCTTTTTTATGATGAAAGGAGTAATGATATTTAAAAGAAAAATCTTAAACATTTTATTTCGAGGAAAAGATTATTATTCAGATCATCAGCGTAAGATTACGATAGTTCTTAAAATTCTTGAATATTGTAATTATTAACATATAATAGCTATACGTATTTTAAGTGTTTAACAACATTTCAGAATCTCTGGTATGAAGATGTTTTATTGTTAAAATATAATTCACTGAATTTTTTTGCTAGTCAAGCTTCTTTCTGAAATAACTGACAAAAAGTAAGTTTTGTAGTAAAGTTGGAGAAGAAAGAAATTAAGTTATTCTAATAATACAACAGATAAAATATCAATGTGCAATTTTTAAACATCATTCAATTATCTGTAATAAATGTTAGCAGTTGCACTATTAAAACATGTAATAACTTAAGAAAATTCTCTGCACTGAGTTAATATTTTTCATCTGTTGTGTAAAGATTCGCCTCCTTATGATTTTGATATTAAGTTAAATATTTTTATTAAAATATATCGAAGTGTATGTTATAATGAAAGTTAAAAAATGATATGAATTTTATTGACAAAATTGTTTGTTTGCCTTGAAATTTCTGATACATTTATTTTTATGTATTTTATACGAGAAGAATTTAAATAATTCTTTTTTGACCGCTTAACTTTTTTGCCCGAGTACCATACGTGCATCGATTTATCGATTTTTGATAGTTGTAAGCAAAAAATAAACCATTCATAGCGATTATAATTCAATATTAAAATTACTTCGAATACATAGATAAGTCAAGTATTCAATGGATTTGCACTTGAATCAAAATAAGAAAAAATTCCAAAAATAGAAGGTGTCATCTTATTAGATAGTAAAGAAAATAAAGCAGTTAAGGGCAAACAGTTTTAGAAGAATTCATAAACGTTTCTTTAAAATGAAAAAATATATGAAATTTCAATGTTATAAATATAAAAAGTATAATTGTCCTTTTTTGACTTTCGTTATATTTCTGGGTTAAATTTTTTTTTTTTAATTCTTGAAATGTAAAAAAAAAGTTAATATTGAGGATTTCTCTGTAAATTAAATTTCTCATTCAAAATTAATAGATATTTATATCATCTAAAAAGAATTTTATAATTAATTATTAGTTGCATTTATTTTCTTTAGAAACTAGCTATTAAATCTCATGAACACAGAAAAAAATGCAGTTGCCTCATTCATTGTATGCTTAATCTGCTGGTATGTGAACACATCTTAAACCATGGCGTCATCTTGATGAAAGAAGGAACACCACACTGTTAAAAAACTGTAAACAAATATTGCCAATATCTTGCAAGAATCGAAAACTGTTATGATTTTGCAAATCGGGTGTGTATGGTCAGTGAGCGAAAATATCCGGATCTCTCCACAAAGGAGAGAGTTGAGAAGTGTCAGTGCTATGCATCCCCTTCCCCCCATATATAAGAACTGTCGCATGCCTTTATTGGGATATCATACTTTATAAGCCTGGTTTCAGTTTTATCTTCATTTATTTTATTACAGTAGGAACAATTTGGCAACTTTTTTGACTTCTTACTCAATCAATACTTAACTCTGAATAAAAAAAGACAACTTTGGTTAACAAGCGAAATTAAAAATAAAATAAGAATCTTAGAAATAATATTATTTAATTTTATTTCTAAAATTTTAATTTTAATTTGTGAATGATTCAGTACAACTTGGGGTCAATCAGGAGCAATTTGCATATTCGGCTAGTGGACGACAACGCTATATCAAACATTGTCCTGCTTTTGCAGAGATGGGTGCCACACTTCTAGCGATACTTCTCTCATTTCTAACTTCCTTATTGCTTGTTGGATTTTTTCGTATTTTTTTTAATTCTTTGAAATTTGACAAGGCCTCTTTTCGGCTTTAAACCAATGTATATGTTGACTTGCATGTTGACCCTTTAGAGAATGGAATCCCGAGATTGTTTTGG
Source organism: Argiope aurantia (assembly GCA_026543865.1). NCBI lineage: Eukaryota > Metazoa > Arthropoda > Arachnida > Araneae > Araneidae > Argiope > Argiope aurantia. Next base: position 270,107 of record JAPMOR010022429.1, read on the forward strand.
TTTCCTTTTTTTTTTTGTCAACTAGTACTGTAAGGTACAGTACTAGTTCGCTTATTTTATGTTGATCCTTGGTTATTCAGATATTGCAGAGGAACTAAATTGAAAACAGAATGCTGCATTAGCCGTCTCAGAATTGGACACTCGAAAATTTTATATATGTGCAATGAACCCAATTGTTCACATTGTAAATGCATTTTATGAATGCAACGAATAATTATTTATTACTTTATATTTCATACATATAGACTAAATTGCTTTGATTGGTATTCTAATATTTAAAAAAAATGTCTTTGGTAATGATTCCCTCTCAACTTTTTATATCTTCTTGGCGGAAATATACACTAATGTTTGTCTTTAAAGCCTTTTTTAATAGTTTATGATTACTTCATAAATTATGACCAAGTCTTTTTGGTTATAACTTTGCTAATTTTTTTATCTGAATTTTTGACAGAATTCTGAGTTTATCAAATTATTAAATTAATTTTGAATACAAATATTTATTATTTATTGAAAATTATAATATCACCAGCTTATTGCAGCATGTACAAGGATGGCTGTTGGTACATAAAACACAATCTCACATAGCTTTCAGTCGTATCATTCTTTATCTGCTATAAGATGAATCAAGATGTATATTTACGATTTTTAACCCCTATCAGTTTTATTTCTACAATTAATATGTTCGATTAATAAGTTTTTTTCTTTTCCAATTCAATTCATTATATTGTGTTTAATTAAAAAGGTTCTAATGAATGTTTTCGATTATTAAGCTGATTACTTTTTAAAGATGTTCTACGAGGTAATTAATACTTTAATTATATATATAATTTCTATATTTATAATTAACATAATTGCACATGATTTCTAATTTTTTCCCCAATTTTGAAGCAGTAAAATACATGATGAATGACTAGTTGAACTACTTGGAAAAATACTTCAGTAACGAAAATTAAACGTGCACAGAATAAATGAAGGAGCATTTAGAATGTTCTGAGATTATCGTTCCCCTTTTTCGGCACGTCCCAGTTTCTTGTTATGAAATTTTTCGCAATCAAAAAAACACTTGTATGGAATACGAAGTTGCTGGTGAAACACGAATGAAAACTGGTTTACACTTGTGTAGGAAGTGCAACAAATTTTATTTATATGCTTGTAAAACAAAGTGTTATACTATTTCGTAAGCCCTTTAGTAAATGAGTCCTAAGCAAGGGTAAAAGGATTATTATGCACTGATGCACCCATAAAATATATAAAAATAAATATATAATACGAAATATAGCTCATAACATATATTTCTGCAAAGTTAGTAAAGTATAAAAAATAAATCAAACTGTGAATTGAACATGTTAATTAAAAGTACTAACAAAGCACATTAAAAATGTCAAATGTTTTGAAATGAAAAAACCCAAACTGACCAGTTATTAAAAGAGGTGACTTATAATGTGCACTGCCTGAGGCCTGCTACAAATATGTTAACCAAATATAATACATCGTTCATTTTTCAGGTCGTTTCAAAACGCAATTCAACTTTTGTTGCAAGTATCTCCATCCTATGATCAACAGTTGGAAGAAATGCTTTCTGTTCCATACCGTTATCCTCCTATATCAACATCTGGCCTTCCACTCCCGTCACCTCACCAGTTACTCCTACCTCATATCCGTACTATTCCATTTCCAAATTACTTTCCAGATTTGTACATGTTTCTTCTCACTTTGAATAAGTTTTCTGATGATATAAAAGTCTTATCTGAACGACATGATGAAAATATTGATATCCAAAAAGAAATAGAGAGTCTTGCGGAGAAAAAGGTCTGTTATATATATATTTCCCTTTCAGTTGTATTGTTTATTCATTCTCAGACAACTTTTTTTTAGAATTTGTTTCTTTTAATAGGTTTGCTATGCTGCGGAACAGTTGCAAAATCTTTTGCCTGCATTAAATACCGAAGGTATTGAGCTCTTAACACCGTATCTTCAAGAAATGTTTGAAAATAAACATACAGCATTACTTTCTACATGGCATATGTTTGGATTAGTTTCTCAAGCCTTAGGTCCTCAACAAACCTGCAAAAGATTGTTAACACTATTGACTAAAGTACTTGACACGGATAAGCATTCGCCTAAACATCTCAAACTTTATCATCGTTCATTTATTTTACAGATCATTATAGGATTAGGATTACATAATTTTTTAATTCACTTTACAACTATACTTATAGAAGCTATTGGAGGTTGCAAAGATTATTCATCAAATGATACAGAAAGGTATGTATATATATATATATACACTCATGTCCATAAATTAAGGATAATTCTGAGTCACGCGGAAATTGAACTCTAAAATACATATATTACCCATAAAATGACTACACATCTTCAAAAGTCACTAGATGACACCGATAGTACGTCACAATGACAAGAGTGTAAGAGAGTGATGTATAAGGAATACAGGCAAAAAAGTAAAATTGTTCGCAAGCGCTTTATAAGCCTTTCAGTGCAATAGCCGCATAGTTCTGAAACAAAGGGTGCATTTGGATAATTTTTTACGTGGTAGAATTATTGGTTGTCTGGAATATAGGCGTACCCAGCTGGAAGTATCCTAGGAACTTGGAAACGCCCAGCGTGTCATCTCTAATCTTTGGCAAAGATTTCAATCAAGATGATGGTAATGTGAGTACACGTTACAGCACACGTCGCCCACGAGTTACAACGCCAAATGAGGACCGGTATTTGGCAGTTACTGCCAAAAGAAACAGACGGAGCACAGCAGCAGACTTATCTCGTCAGCTCTCTTCAGCCACTGGTACGACCGTTTCAAGGCAGACTGTGTACAGACGCTTAGGGCAGATTGGTCTATATGCTTGTAGGCCTGTCAGATATGTTCCACTTACTGCAATTCACTGTCGTCTGCGCTTAGCCTGGAGTAGAGAGCATGCATTGTGGACTCCGCAACAGTGGGCTTGTGTGATGTTTTCCGACGAGTCCAGGTTTAGCTTGCAGTCTGATTCTCGCCGGAATTTCATATGGAGAGCGCCAGGTGCCCATTACCACCAAGAGAACATCACTGAACGACAGCGTTACGGTGGTGCAGGATTGCTCGTTTGGGGAGGAATTATTCTGGGTTCCAGAATTGGCCTGCATGTTCAAATTGGAATCATGACAGGCCAAATCTATCAGGACGTCATTCTTGAACAATATGTACGTTTGTTTCGGGCGCCATGGGCGCAGAATTCGCGTTTATGGATAACAACGCCCATCCTCACCGTACAAACTTCGTAAACGAATGCCTTCGGTCGGAGGATATCACCCGTATGGACTTGCCAGCATTCTCACCGGACTTGAATCCAGTAGAATATGTGTGGGACAGCTTGGCCGACGCGTTGCAGCCCGTCAACCACCTCTTACATGTCTACCACAACTTCGGAGTACATTGCTTGATGAGTGGTGTAATATTCCCCAAGATCAGATCAATAATTTGATACTCGGCATGCTAGACGTTATACGGACTGTATTGCATCGTCTGGGAAACATACTATGTATTAACCATCATACCAACCATGTAATATTGGTTTTGGTAAATAGTTTTTTGTATTTTGCTCTTTACCTTTTGTTTAATAAATAGGCTATACAAATAAGTCACATTTGTTTTGCCTTTCTTTCTTTTCCTGAACTTGCATTATCCTTAATTTATGGACATGAGTGTATATACACTTAAAATTTTTACATTATTTAGTTTTATATTATTTATTTTTTTTGTTAATTTCTGCTTTTTTTTTTTTTTTTTTTTGCTTGAGATTGTTATTTTATTTTAACAAGATATTATTTTCTTAACTTTAAAAGGGGAGCTCATAAATATACATTTGGACTTTAAAATAACGAAAAATAGAGTTGGTTTTGCCTTTATAAATTCGTGGTAATGATATTATGAATTATTTTCATTTCGGAATAGTAAATGAGGTGAAATCTTAGTAAGTGAAAATTATTTGAATTTAATAAAGTATGCAAAATTTTAAAGCTTCCGTCCATTCGAGGGAGGAAAAAAAGGTTGTATGAATTGATAATAATGATTGATAATGATTTTTCTATTAATTGAATTATTGTTCAAGCCAGTCTAGACGAGAAAAGCCGGTCTAGACGAGCGCACATCATTTAGTATATTGTATAAGTTGATTAGCATGTTTTGAAAAATCATGCTTATCTAAAACCTAATGATTGAAAATAATTTTTTGCTTTGTTTTGTTTTCTGAGTATTATTATTTTTTTAAATTTTATTCAGAAAGAGTTGAACAGTATTTTTCACCTTCTATTAAAAAGCGATACATTAGGAACAGAAATGGAAGCAAAATCTTTCTGTAGATTTTAGATATTCCTACAAAAAGTCGGGGAATTTTTTTTTATTGTCAGAGGAAATCAAACTGCCTAAATGCTGACCACTTTGCAAAATATACTATATAATTTGCAAGTAAACATTAATTTCATGCGTTTCATAATACGCCCTGTATAAATCAATCAAGCAGGATCTGATATATATGATTAAACAAGTATCAGAAAAATAACATAAAATATCACACCTCAACGAGATATTTCTCGATTTTTTCTTCTTCTTTAGATGAAAGTGTGTAAAGCTATTTTAAATATTGAGGAAATGATCAGTCATTATCAAAGATGGAAGAATTGAGCTTGGAAAAAAAAGAGTTCCAAACTCGATCCCACATACTTTAATATTTTTATCAGTAACACTACTAGAATTCGGGACACCAAAATCATTTTATTTGCTGACGACCCTGCTCTGCTTTGCATTGCAAGTGATCCTGAATCCGTATCAAATATCAATGAGCACCCCAAATTAATTAAAAAGTGGCTTATCCATTAGACTATTCAGATTAACATCAGCAAATGCCAAGCCATGTATTTCTCATAGAAAAGAAGCCTTCCATTATGACCAAAGTTTTTTTTTGGTAATCAATACCATGAAATAATGACACAGTTTACCTTGGCATCATCCTAGATAAGCACAACTTTTAAAAAGTGTATCAACAAAATTAAAAACAACCATTAAAGGATCTTAAACCAAGCTTTATCTCATCTTTAATTTCAAGTCAAAACTTACTCAGAAGACAAGTTTTTAATCTACAAAACCATGCTGCCATACCATTTGTACCCTTAATTTCAAACGCGTCACCTATTTGAGCGACTGTTGCAAAAACCCACATCTCAACATTCGAAAGATTACAAAATGTGACGGTTCAGCAAATTAGTAACATGCTGCGATTTGTCTGAAACAATGACATCCGTAAAGGCCTAAGCGTTGGAACGTTAGAAGAATTCCACAAAAAAACGTTCAACCTTTCGAGAAAATAAAAAAAAGCGAGAACTTCGCCATCAAAAAAAAAAAAAATCCAAACTTATGACTTAATGCTTCCGAAGAACGCCAAGAGACTTCGCCTTCTCATTCATGCTTAAAGTTTTATTACAAACATTACCACACCAATTCGGTTCTTGATCGATTTTGTCTAAAAAACACTAATGTAAAATTCTGCCTTATCTCACTCTCTCTCTTTCGAAATATTAGTTATAATTAATTTACTATTCCATGAAAAATATTCACCTTCATAAAGCACAACCACTAGTTAAGTAACCTCAATATCATGTCAATCTATTAACTACCAAAAGTTTTAATTTTTGACCGGTTAATTTATATATATATATGCTCAAAAAGCTGTGTGACGGTATAATTATATTTTGTTTTGAAAATATTTGATATTTTTAAAAAAAGGATATCATTATAAAATTATCAATAAAATAATTTCTATGAAAAACGGAAGACTGAGTAAATGACAGATCGTTACTACAACAGGGTTGCCATGTCACCGGAAAAACACGTTGAATTTAAAAATCGTCTTAAAAAGCATGAAAAACTCAGGAGAATCTTTTTTTCTGTATAGATCAGTCTAATTGCTTCGATATCATGTTTTATTGTAGAAATGACATTTTTCTGTGTACCTATTATACGTTTAAAATATGCAAGGGCCTTTTTGACAACTTTCTATTCATTCTTCCCCCACCCTGTTTTTACTGTTTAATATAGATTTTTCTCTGATGAATTATTTACTTCTAATATTTTTTATACGATATTTTTCGATTTTATACGACTTTTCTTCTTTCATCAAGTGAATTATAAATTTATTTCCTTACGAAAATCTTAGTTGTAGTGAATTTTTTGTAGTATCGCTTTATTATTAAAAAAAAGCTTTTTTTTTTAGAAAAAAATTTTTAGATGAATTTATTACATACAGACGCCTTTGGCGACCAGCCAGTTCGCCAATCTGAATGTACGTTAAAATTATAATAATTAAATATTTTATGGAACTTCCATTTTAATTGCTTCTTCATTAAAATATTTTAAAACTTCAAATTGTAATAGTCATATAATTCACTCATAATATTATAACCCCTTCAGCCATAACGTAATATGCATCTCTCTAATTTTTTGTTAGCTACCATAGAATTTATGCTTTAAATTAAAGTGGAAATGATTAAACTGCAATAAATATAATACTATTTACTTTACTGAAACGAAGCATTTTTTTAAAAATATGAGTTCTGAAAACAGAGTCGCTGAGTATTTAAACCTTTATAAAGAATATTTTTCTTAATTTATATAATTTCTCAAGAAGTTTTCAACAAAATTTTCTCAGGTTCATCATGAACAGATCGATTAATTAACAATGTTAGGTTTTAAAGCCATCAATCACTAAAAAATAAACAGAATCGTTTGAAATAATCTGTCGAAAATATATTAAACCATCAAAACCAAGTCCTATCCGTTGAAAATAGTTGTCAACAATCAGAACACAATGCAAATGCATGAATTTTCTACTCCAGTTTGGGTAACGCTATACAGATAAGAAATTTTAAATTTCCTTTATACAGTTTTATTTTAATTCAAAAGTACTTCAGAATGAATCTGAAAGATCGATTAATTAACAATGTTTAATTCTAAATGCATCAACATATTAAGAAAATAAACAGAATCCTTTGAAATAATCTGCCGAAAATTTCTTAAGCCTATCCTCTTTAACGTGGGAAAAAAAAAAAAAAGAAAAAAAACTGAAGCCTTACTTATTTAGCGGTGGGGAAATGAAAAGATTTTTTTGGCAGGAAAGTTAGTATTTAATTAAAATTCTAATTAAAAATTCAAAAAAGGGACCTAGGTGCACATTTCCGACCTCCAAGGCATGCATGTGCCAAATTTGGTAGCTGTAGGTCGCCAACACACACGCGCGCACACACACACACACACACACACATTGAGCTTTATATAAGAATCGATATAAAGTTAAGTATACATTAGTTATTATATTTAGCATTGCCAAAGCACTAAATGTCATAAGTTTATTCATTATGAAAATTCGTTATTTTTAATTATTTCAAACTATAAACATTTCTTTTAAAATGTATTTTGTATTTTTTGGAAAAATTTAAATTATAACTTTCTATTTTCCATTAGTGAAAGTGTTCTTGAAAAAGAACAAGAGACGCAACAAATTTCAAACTCTGATGAATACTTTCCTGAAAATGAGATGTTTGAGGGATCATTACATCGAAAATTGAGTTTATCAGAAGAAAATTTAGAGATGCAGCAGGAAATTGCCAACGATGAAGATAATGAAATTTTTGACTTGGATATAAGAGATGAAGAGGTAACAAAAATTTAATGTTTGAATTTGGTGTGTTATTTTTTAAATGTATACTTTTTATCTGATTTATGTAATCATATTGCTACATCTTTTATAATTAAAGCAATGATTCTGCTAGTAAAGTGATGTGCAAGTTTGCTTGAGATGATATTTTTATTGAAAGTTTTATGTTAAAATGGTTTACACTGCTGAAAGACTTAAAAGAGCAGTCACTTTACTGAAAAAATGCTTATGTCCCAGCTACCATTTTAAGAAAATTAGAATGTGTCTTTCTTTAGCGTTCCATAATTATATGATGCTAGATAATTTGGCGAGTTATTTTATTCAATTTGATTGATAAAAGACTGTTTAAAATATTGAGGAGATTTCAAATTTCAGGATTTGGAAAACATTGATTTTGCCTAGGAATCAATAAAATGATCCCATATATTCTTATGCATCCTTTCCGATTTCTCCTCAACAGCAATTTCTGGGTTTCAGATTACCAGAATAGACCTTGGCCGAGCAGCAACTCGTCTCTTTAGAGCGTCTTATACATATTCTGTTGAATTCTGATCTGATTTGACATTCTGGCTCCTTCATACGCAATACCCTGCTACTAGATCTAGCATTCAAGATAAGCTGTGTTACATCGAACACAGGGAAAGGAACGTATTGTAGGTGAATCCACCGTTAGGTGGAACAAGAATCTCTTTACTGGACCTTCTACCCGTCAAACTGCTATTATGGATAGCATGTAAAACTAGGTTCAGTTATACTTATTCCAGCTCATTACCGCCTTCATATTTGACTTTTTTTCTCACAAAATAGATTTAATTCTCGTACCACGTTGTTTCCAAATGAAAGTTCTATAATAAACTACTCCAAAGAGAATCTTATACTATCTTACACTAAGGTGAAAAAAGTCGTGGGATATTTTCAAATAACTTGTCGGACCTTCTTCTACCGGCGACATGGCATGGATTCAACAAATCGTTGGAAGTCCCCTATAGATAATATTGAGGTATGCTGAATCTATCGACGTCCATAATTGCGAAAGTATTGTCGGTGCAAGATTCTGTGTACGAACTGACCTGTCTGTTATGTTCGATTGAATTCATGTCGAGCGATTTAGGTCGCCAAATCATTCGCTATTGTTTTAGAATGTTCTTCATACCGATTGCGAACAGTTTTGGCCTGGTGATATGGCGGATTATTGTCCATAAAAATTCCATCGTTGTTTGAATACCGATGTGTTCAGGGACCCATGAGAGACGCTGCAGGTGATGTCCCGCTTTTAGTAAAGACATTCGAGTCGATGTTATGTTACCATAGCTCATTAAAGCTAAATTTTCCTGCACTGTCTTGATGGACACATCCGTCATTTGTCCCATGTTGATTCCTGCGATTTTATCACGCTGTGGTGCTGGTCTGTTAATTAACACTGACAATTCTGCGTACACGTCGCTGGTCTCGGTAATTAAGTGCAGGTGGTCGGCCACTGCGTTGTCTTGCTGGGAGGTTATACTTAAAATTAGGTTTTTTTCGGCTCACCGTTGACTAGGGTGGCCAGCCGTCCGGAAAACCGGAAATCATTAGGGAATTCTGAGAGATCGGGAAAAGGTGTGGAAATTTTGTATAAATTGGTAATTACTATGGAAAAGGAGTATTAAATGTATTTTCTTTCATTAATAGAATAGCACATCGTTGTCAGTTTAATGAAAATCAATCATTTACTGATAATCAAAAACAGGTTGGGACAATTTCTATGTAAATTTCTGAGGGATCGAATTTTCGGGTATGTATCATCGTTAGTCCTTTTTGAGTAGTTCCTGCAATTCTGAAGAACAACTCTCATAAACTTACTAAGCTGCTGATTCAAATTATATTAGCTATTTTGTGTCTATTAACCAGTTTATAATTTACCTTACTTTTATTCTCTATACTTTTATCTAAAAAAATGTATTCCTTTACTTTGTTTTCTTGCATTGTTTTTAGCATTGCAATAATAATTGGATGACATTATAATTCATTTTTAGATCGAATTGCAATATAGGTTAGGTTTAACTTTAGCCAAAACAGTTTATTGAAAGTAATATTGGTTAAATGAACATTTGGAACTACAATGGAGAAACGCTTAACCATAATACCCTTTTATTGTATGTTTTTATATAAATATGTATATATTCCCAAAACTTTTTTTTTCCAATACTTCAAGTTAAGGACATAATTAGGGAAAATGGTTTTGTTTTTACTTTCTGTTGGAAAAGGCAGCCTAACTAAGGCTCAACTTCTATTATTGTTATAATTTTAAATTTTAATGGGTCTCTTTTATTTAAAAAGACATTATTTATGTACAGAAAGAGAGATATAATGATTTTTCTTCCTTCGAACGTCTAGTCGATCGTACCACGTGTTACGATAGAAGGAATTTGAATATTAATACTCAAAACTATTTTAAACTATGTCAACTATCTACCATATTTCGAAACAATTTATTGTAGTTAAATAATTATTTTACGATAATTTTTTTCTCATTTCTCTTAGGTCTTTTTTCTTGAAAATTGTTTTTCCTTATTTTTAAATATTATGAATTTGGAGCTTTTACTAAATTTTTCATATAGACGGAAGTTAAGGGCATTATTGCTACTTTTAGCATTTTTCTTAAATTTTGTATTTGTTTAAAATTCCCCATTCATTCATTCAGCATGCGTTGTAATTTAAAAATAACATTAAATAAAAGAACTTAATTTGTTTGATACACTGTTGGCACAAATTTCTTTTGTAATTTTTCAAATTTAAAAAAAGGGAGGAAAGCATTTTTCTTATACGTTTCGATGTATATGAAAACAATAGCCACAATAATTTACAAAATTCCTTCATGCTATTTATTTTTTAAATCTATACCTCTAAGATATTTCTCTTTTTATGCAATCAAGAAAAAAAATAGATGATTAGGCATTAAGAGGCGAATTAAGCATTCAGCCAGCAAACAATTTTTACTATAGTTGATAGGCTAAAAGTTAATGTAATTTTGATATCGTTGTATAATTTCTTATTTTATACAAATACAAATTTGTAAATGCTTTTTTCTTCTGTTGTTAGAATTATTGCTGTAATAATTTTTAATACCTTTATGAATTAAGTTTAAAAATCACACAAATGATTGAAATCCAAATGTATCTGTTCAGATACAGATTCTAAAGTAATTTAATTAAAAAAACTTATAGCATTTATCCAATTAAGAAATTACGGCCCAATTTAGACATTAAGTAGAATATTAATTATTATTTCATTAAAAATACATGAATTCAAATTTGAAATTCAGAGCAAATATGTGTTATTTTAACATTGCCATCATTTTCCAAGCTTTTTTTTTTTAATTCTTTCTGTACGATTTTTGATAAGTCTAAATTTTGTTGTGCATTTCAAAAATTCTCTTACGTATATACGTTTTAAAGCAAATAACTAAATATTTTATGAATTCGATTTAACGAAAGTCTTGTTTTTGAAAATTTTTGATTGAGCGGTTTTCTAAAAGTCCGATTTTAATTTACTATAGTTATCTTTTTTAACATTTTCGCTGTCAAAATTGTCATTATTCTATCTTTGTATTGTTGCTCTAAGCATCCAAGGGCTCGGAGGCCGCAACTTAATATATAAATACTCTTATTAAATAAACTTGAAATTAAAATGTAACTTCTTTTAGTAATGAACATAAATATTATGTCTTATTGTAAGATAATATAGTATTAGGAACTAAATATAACTGAGATGTGAAGAGTCATTGTTTCACGAGAAAAGAAAAATGCTTTGCTCAAAATTAGTATAGCAAATAACTTTCAAATTCTGTGTTCGAGTTATAAACACATATAAAAGCAGCAACGCGAAATTGAAATTTTCAGTTGCATATTGAAGTTAAAACTTTTGTATAAGTATGAAGCTATATGTGATCTCAAACAATCTGGAGTAAAAAATGTAACAGCTTTTGAAATCTTTCGGGTCTCCACACAATAATACATTAAAGAGATATTAGTATGAGCGTTTTTGATGCAAGACAAAAATACAATACGAAAGCTTATTCGTCAACCGTAAAATGCTTTCACACATATAACATATGTTATGCACTTTTCCTAACATGGAGTTTTTGCACAAATGGTAACAATATATGCGAAATGAAAGTGTGTAAATGCCCTTTAGTCAATGGGAATCCTTTCCCCTCCGCCTTAAAGGGCACAAAAATGGGCAATAGTAAAGAAATTAACATGTCCTAAAACTATGACCATCAGGGCTCTTAGAAATTCCAACTCCTTTCAAAACTAGTTTAAGTGCTCGATCGTTCTTGATCGAATATCGAATACTTGTCAAATTTTCGATACATATCAATCTGCTTATACTTATCGAATTTTCGATACTTATTGAAAATTTCGATAAGTATCGATACTTTCCATAATGTTCGGATTTGCATGACAGTTTAAAATCAGTCATAGTAGTATTTTACTAATATTTTTTGAATTTCAAGACGTTTTCTATATCAGTGGTATGGTATTTGAATGTTATTTTTTCATTGAGTTTATATTAATGGTGAGTTGAGTTTATATTTATAATGGCCTTTTTTTCTTTTATTTCATCATAGTCAAGAAAACCTTTTCTAAAATTCTTAATGAATTACATCATTTGTTCGTAAATAAATTTACAATCCATAATATTTGTTTTTAACATTTTGAAATTACTGTTTTTTTTTTTAATTTTGAAATAGTAAATGGAATGATTAATTTTAATTATCTAATATACATTTTGTTAAAATTCTAATGCATTTAAATTTATCAATAATAATACTATTAATATAAGAATGAAAATTTATGTAATTCATATACAAAATTATTTTTTCAAGATATCAGATTTCGAATTCTGTTTTACTAAAGCTACTTAGTTTTACTTGTTAAAGGCAGTATTATGTCTTTTTTTCCTCATTTTTTATGAAGAATGAAAGAAACTGAAGTTTTTTAAATCAGCAATAAAAAAGGTAAAATTTTAAAAATTGTTATATTATTTTAAAGAAAACGCAATATGATAAATTGCAACATGCAGACATTGCTTTGACATTGACACACCTTTTTAAAGAGGTTTTAACACAATTATTTTGTATTTTTATTGGAAAAATAATTTTATTATGTAAAATGAAACTTCCTTATATTTGGAGTCATTTTGATTGATATCACGATATATCGAGAAATATCGATATGTGTTTGACGATATACCGTGATGATGAAGTTCGGTCATCGCTCAACCTTACCTACATGTCAAACTAATAAAAACAATTAAGGATAATTTATGTTAGCACCTCTGATCCTATATTTAAAATTAATTGTTGAAATATAATTAATATTTGCTATCTTATCAATTGTATATTTACAATTCTGATTTAGTGTATAATCTGTGTACATGTTGGCATGAAACTTAATATCTTCGCTAGAATTTTAAATAATCATATTTATCTGTAATATTTGAAAATTTAAAGCCAGTTTTGAATGTTTTTCAATGGGCTTCTACAAAAAAGCATTAAACTACTTTCTTTTTTAGATGTTAAAGGACTCCGACTGCAATGAAATGTTGGATCAAAGTAGCAATTTAAAAGACAAGAATGATATGGATAAAGATATTCAAAATAGATCTTCGTTTTTCATACCTCGCAATCAAATGTCTGAAAAGGAAAATAGCGAAAAAACTTCCTCCGATTTATGGAATGCACGTCATGATTCGAATTATTCACAGTCAGCTCCTAATTTATCATCATTCTCAGACTGGATGAATTGTGAAGACGATAAACTAGATTATCCTGGTTCTCCTGAAAAAATTAGAGTAGAGTCATTATTAAAAGTTAATGAAAATATAACTGATTCTAGCCCTAATGAAAGTATTTTTCATCAGGATTTGAATGTATCTGATGTTTCTGCTGAAAGTATGATATGGCTAGCTCACAGACTTGGACCTGTTTTATCTGCTAGATACCTCACACGCAATTTATTGCGTATGCTTACTTTGTGTTATGATAGTAGTGAAAAACGCGAAATTGTGTATCTTCCTCCTGGGAGTAAAGGTATGCTCACACTTTACATAATTATAAGGTTTCACGCTTTATATTATTTATTATATGTTGATATGTAATATATAAAAAAATTAAAGCATTATTAATCTTTTATTTTTTCAGAAGCAATTATGCTTAGTATTAGTTGCCGATGGTTGAAGGGAGATATTAACGCTTTTAAAGTGTTGGACTGTTTATCCCGTATTGCATCTCTTTATGGCGAACACTTTATAATGATTCAGTATATAAAGCATATTTCTGACCTGGTAATTTTTTAATACTCTCAATATTTGTACACTTATATTAATTTTGAGTAAAATATATCTATTTTTATTATTTAAATTTCTTCATTAAATTAAGAATTGTTGATACATGTCATTTTTATTTTTGGCTTTAAATGTATAACAGAGCTTGTTGATTATATAGTATACCTGAAGCAATGTGTTTGTGGTAGTGAATATGATTGGCGGTATTGGAATATTTATTTATTGAATCTGTGCTCGAACATTTTCTGAACATATCTCATTTTTAGGCCATCAAATTAAAACGTAGATCTAATTACATTTACTTCTGTAACAGTTTTAAAATCGAGATTCGTCCTGTAAACAAAAACTGATAAAAAATAAATCTCATAAATTATTGAGCCTCTTTATTAAAGATAAATGATGTTATGTGCAGTTAGCCGTCTTCCTTATGGTAGCTTCACAACAAACTTTGTTTCATTTACAAAAGTTCCTTAGTGCAGAATCATTTTTAAACATAATATGTTAATTAGTATATGTACATAATAGTAAATTAGTGTATGAAAATTTTAATAGATTTAGATAAGAGTAAACAAATTATTATTCACATAATTTTCATCCAATTGTTTGATAAAGGATATTTTAAGTATAGTTATCACTAATCTGTATAAATAATTCATTGTCATTTACATTTTACACCTTTAACATTAAAAAAAAATCTGAATTGCTGTTTTAAAGCTGATAGAACTGAATGTAGAAAAACGTGACGCTTCAATTTTTACTCTGATAAATATGTAAAGAAAACTTGCCATTAAAAAATATTTTGCATCTATATTAGAGTATTACATCAGCTATAATTTCCTCGCAAATAATTAGTATAGTATATTCTATATGTTTATGTTTATAATAGAATGTTTTTCACACTTGCATTCATATGCTCTTTACAGTTACATTTATGTCGGAAGAAAGTCCCTGCTTCTCTTGAATCTGGGTTACTTGGAGCCATGGCACTGCTGCAGCATATTATTCCTTACATATCTGATACTACACTTATGGATCATTTGCAGGTGGTCAATTATTTTGTTTTATTTACCGTTGGTTTAAATTTTGAAAAGAAAATAATCTTTATCAATATTTCATTTTAAATAGCGAGAAATCTCTGCTACTGTCATTTTTTAATTAGTCAATCTAGTTACTATTTTTTTAGTTTATATTAAATGGAAAATTGTTATATTTTAGCTCTTTGTAGTATTATGACTAAACTTATGGCATAATACTACAAATATACTAATATTACTTTTTTTTTATAATTTTGCTAAAAAAACAAGCTTAAATGAAGAAGCAAACCAATTAACAACGCCAGCTTAAGTATATCAACTGCTAAGGCATTAGTACTATCCTACGCTGTGCGTAACGTGTAGAAAACGAATGGAGAAACATTTCTTTACTTGATGGAGCGAAATAAGCTGCGTATGTTTAACCAGATATTTTACTAATAGCAGAGTTTTGATCTCTCGTCTTCCAGATTGTTAATTTCTTAAAATGTTAAAAATCTCTTTCATTACATAGGTATAACCTCCGCTAAACCGTATCATGAATTGCCAAGTGATTTTACATATTGATGTGCTAAAATTTTAGGATATTTTTCAAGAAACTGAAAGCTTAGCAAATTTTTAAATTACCAATGTCACTGAATTTAGCTAATTTTTGCTATCATGTTGAGACATTGCTCGTTATCTCTCTCCAGAGTGTTAGTGAATGGTCGCAGCCGAAACAAATTATTACTTAATAGAGATAAAGAATATTTAAAGCAAGCAGCATTCAAAATTGAATGATAATAACATTTTGGAAAAAAAAAAAAACGGACATTTACGAAAAGATTTCTGACAATATTGCAGTGTGGCAATGCATTTTTGTTGTTAATCAGTGAGTGAATGAAATGAACAGTATAGTAAATAATTTTGATGTGTTTCTTTAAAAAAATGTCATATTGAAGTTTGTTAGTTCATAATTGTTTACTTTTACAGTCAATAGTCAAAAATTATATATGAATAAGTAACTTTTAAGCCAAAAGCATTGGCCAGATTCTTATTCCTGATCAATTCATTATTAATTTTTTAAATCATTCCTTGAAATGATATATTAATCATATTCTCTTAATCGGATTTCACAACTGATTCATATATCTGAAACGTTTTGAGTGGAATGTAAAATTTATATGATTGTGTTTGTCTTTCAAGGATCTATTTGTCAAAGATATTTTGCACATAGTATTACGTCTGATATCTTCTTCACGGCTAGTATATCCTGGAGCTGGAAATTCTCGTGCTATGGTAGCTTTTCGAATTTTGGACGTTATTTATACAATCGGATTAAGGATTGGTTTTGAAATGACACGAAAGCATCTCTCTGGAATTCTTCAGAAATTTTTTTCCTGTTTTGACAAAGTGTATGACGAAAAAGGGGATTACAAAGATTTATCTGACGTTGCAGAATCTGCTTTATCATCTGGTAAGTTGTGTTTTACATTGAAAGTCATTTTTCTGAAAATTAATATCGTATGCTAGTTTGGTTTCTTAAATTTACTATTTTATAGTAAAAACACAATACATTTTAGTGGAAAATGAATAATAATCATTAATAGAAATGTTTACTATTAAAGCCTTCAAGCTAAAAATTCGTAAAATGCTTAACATCTGTAAGAATGGCAGCTTACTTGTATGAATTTTCTCTTAATAACTTCATAACAAAAAATAGCTAGATATTTAAACATTAAATTGCTTGGTTATCATTATAGTTTCGTAGAATTCATAGTGCTTTGGATAAATATTGTCGTATCAGTACCACGAACATTTCAATAAGAAATGAATTATTAATAATTGAGAAAACTGGTGTTGATTTCACCAAGTCTGCTTTTTATGATTATTTTTTCTAACATTATTTAATATGCTATCTACATATGAATAAGAGGCCGGTTTTTTAAGATTATATATCATTTTACAAAATGGTATCGTCCATGCATAACTGTCGTAGATTTCACTATAAAAAGGGGGCTTTAGCTTGGGAAAAGTAATTTTCAGGACTATCAAATCAGTTTTGAATAGAAATGAGAATCACTTAAAAAAATTTGAATTCTTCATCATCTTTATCTGAAGATTTCTATAGTCGCATCGCTTATTATTTGCATCTAAAACATTTGTTGTGATGTAATTAATTTTAAATTTCATTCAGAATGACAGGCAGCAGTTGAACTGAACTCTTTTTATACATTTAATAGTAAAATAAATCTCTCCTTGTCTTTTGCTTTTTAAAATCTGCACATTCGTCATAAGTTTAAGAATTTTAATAATATTTTGTTTGTAATTGTAATATATAAAAAGGGAATTTTTGTTTTATGTATTTGTTTGTATTTAGAAACTTATTTAAAGCATTTGATCATAGTTCTTACTTAGTCATTTGTGTGAAATATTTTCCATTGACTTAGGTTTTTATTGTTTCATACATTTTTAATTAAATCAATAATATTTCATAAAAAAATTACGTTTTTTTTTAAAAACCCTCTTTAATGGTTATCTTATTAAAGTTTATTATGGTGGTTTTCATTTTGCTTTTATCAAGTACCAAAGATCTGCTTTTAATAAATAAAATATTGTTGAAAAATAATTGTTGGCTTACTGTGAATTCAATGCATAATCGTGTTAAGTGATATATATATAATATACGTACAATACGTTTTAAGATATTTCTAGAAATTACTAGGAAAAATATCACCCTTTAATTTCAAAAGTCAAGTGCATGGGAGTTTAAAAGAATACATAAATCAATGCGAACACTCACATTTATCGTCAGTAATGTATCATCTGCAGCAGTAATCATGATTCAAAATTAAAGTTTAATTTCAAAAAATGTCCGGCAATAAAATTGATGTTATTGAAATGCTAATCTTCTTAAAACTTTTGGATGATATAAAAATGATTGTTAAGTAAAAATCAGAGTTGCCACGGCACCGGGAAACTCTGGGTGGGAGAACGAATTTAAAAATAGCCTAAAAAACAGGAAAGTTTGAAAATTTCCATGAAAACCAGGAAAGTAAAAGGAAATTTTAAGTTTCTTAGTTATTTTTCCTTCGTCCTTCTTTGAAAACTGAAAGAATAAAAGATGGTAGTCGTAACTCTAAAAATGGAACACCATTCCCGACTGTGTAATCGCGGAAACTCACTCCTTTTCCAGTCGCTCGTCTTTTTTCTATATAGATCAGTCTAATTACGCTTTCAGAAATAGTTGTTCTCTGTCCATGATATTTTAGGATTACAATTAATAAGCATACGCGAAACTGCAATAACTTCATTAGTAAATAGAATAAATTTCTCTGACAGAAATAGCAATATTCAATCTGCAGAAGCATCACGGTAATGTTTAGCCACTGACACGTGAGTTTATTGAATGGTTTGTTTATTATTTGATAAATTGTGAACTTATTCAGAGTAGATATAGGATTTTTTAAACAATAAGCTACTCAAAATCCGTATTTACTACGGATTGGACGGATTATGAATCCTGACTTTTCTGAATGGGTAGGAGAAATTCCGCAAAATCCGTTTGCTGCGTATTGCTTGCTTTGTAAGAAGATAATAAGCTTAAGCAATATGGAAAAACATGCACTTACTAGTCAGAACAAAAGAGGAAAGCATACAAAATTGTGTGCCAATTCACAAACGTCATCTATGATACTGGATTAAAAGGAATGCAGGAGAAGACATGTCAAATTTGTGACTATGCCGATTTCGAACATTTTAGTTCAAGAACAATAATTTAAAGCTCAAATTTTATGAGCATTAAATTTTGTTGCGTCACATTCATAATTTCATTCGTTTACTGATATATCGGAAATATTTTCACTTACCTTCACTGTTAGTGAAATAGCCCAAAAATGCACTTTAGGTTGTACGAAAATGTCGTATATTGTTTGTTACGGATTTGCTCCTTTTTTTCTACAGTCTTTTAAGAAATCTTTAAACAATAAAAAATTTGCAATACGCTTTGACGAACCATTGAGCCTTATTTCTCAAAATTGCCAAATGGATCTTATGGTAAAATAATGGTGGGAATCAACCAGTTGAGTGTCCAGAAGATATTTTAATTCTCTATTTTTTAGCATACCACTGCTCAAGAATTTTTTGAAATTAGCATGGATGAACCACATATTAAAAACTTTTAATATATGTCGAAGAAATTTCATGTGAAAATTACTGTAAATATTAGATTTAGGTACTTTTGGACAACAGATTATCCATGCAGGGTTAAAGTATGAACATAAATCTACAGGATGGAAAGTAGATGTTTCTCTTAGAGAAATTTATGGAATATTTCAAGATAGTGCAACTGTGGAAAGTGGATTTAGTATTAGCGAGGATATGCTTGTTGAAAATAAAAATTTTAAAAAAAAATATTTCATTGGTCTAAGAACTGTGTATGATATTATAAACTTTTATGTAGTTTTTAAAATGTTTTAATTCCTAAAGATTTCTTCGGCATGCTAAATTATTACGTACGGGATATTATGAAGTGTTAGGAAAGGCAAAGAAACGTTTAGAAAAAAAAAGTCATGCAAAAGCAAAGCAGCGTTACAAATAAAATTGTTGTAAATGAAAAAAAAAAAAATTAAACTGATGCCTGAAAAAATTGCAAAAATTGATGCCCAAATAATGAATTAGCAAAAATTAATAAATAATACTAATTTTGCTTTG
Source organism: Argiope aurantia (assembly GCA_026543865.1). Classification (NCBI taxonomy): domain Eukaryota; kingdom Metazoa; phylum Arthropoda; class Arachnida; order Araneae; family Araneidae; genus Argiope; species Argiope aurantia. The sequence continues at coordinate 289,863 of JAPMOR010022429.1, forward strand.
CAGTGTATTTTGTTAAGTAATCATTAAATGGTTTTTATTATGATAGGAAAAAAGAGTTGTTTTATGCTTTATTTCATCCGAGTCCTTAATTTTGTGTAATTTATAATTAAAAAGCTTGAGAGGTGATCAATACCCTCTCCCTTTATGCATAAATTTGTACTGCTTAATTCTAAACACTAAATAAAGAAAAATTGTTTATATGTGGATGTAAACTTTTTAAAATATATTTTATTTCGAGTAATTTTAAATTACTACTTCCATTTTGTTTTTTCACTCACTGAAAATATGGAGTATTGTTATTCCATTATAACTAATACATGAGTGTTCGCACATTATCCCCTATATTACATATACACACAGGAAAAACACAGGGAATTTTTTCCCAGGTTTGAGTGGCAACCCTTAAATTTTTCTCCTCATATTTCGAGAAAGCGTTAAAATTAAGAGCAATCTTTAACTAAGATTCTAATTAAGATTTCAAAAAAATCCTTTTTTATTAAAGACTTACTAACTAACCATTTGCCAAATTTCAAGTATCTAGTTTCAGTGATTGGAAGATGTCTTGATTAGTGAGTGAGTAAGTGGTAGCCATGTGTGTGTGTGTGAGTGGGAGGGAGGGAGAGATGGGGTTGGAGGGCGAATATAATATAGTATAGGTTAGAGAGAATACTTCCTTTATTTGATTTTTGTGAATCTTGATCGTTTTTAATTTCAGGTTGTTGTCCTCTTAAACACCAGGCTTTAACAGAAATGCGGCAGACCTTTACTCCTGAAATGGCTTTTCTTTCTTATATACCATTCTGCAAGTTAGCTGGAGGGTAAGGCCTGCCTTTTCAGTAAAAAGTTTTTCTCATGAGGATGATCAAAAATTGCAGTTTCTGATACTTCTCAGTTTATCTTTCATTGCATTACAAGTTGATTATATATTATGTCCCTTCTTAAAAGATGTTGCTTATTTTTTCTTATGAAGTTTGAATTATCCAAGTTGAGTGCTCAAAATTTAGATTTGGGGACAGAATTGGTATCAAAGTTTGTATAAATATGGATGTTTATTTCTTAAAGCATTGAAATTTCTTACTTTTAAATTACAGAGAAATTTTAAATGTGACTTTTTGTTTATTAAAATGAGAATTATATATGTGAATATACAGTGGTGGCCAAAAGTGTGGCCATTTTTTGAAACTTTCATGTTTTCCAACTTTGTGTGCTTGTAGAATATATTAATTTTCCCTTAAATACAAATGTTTATATATCAAATTGAAGGTAATTTAATGTAGAATTTAATAACAAAAACAGTATTACAATATCTGTATTACAAAAAAAAGTTACGCTCATTTTAGTAAGATCTAACTTAGATTTGCATTTTTTTAAAGTGATACTTACACAATCAATACTTAGTAGGATAACCCTTATTTTTTAAGACAGCTTCACAGCGTCTTTTCATCGAGTGAACGAGTGTTTGGAGTTCATCTTTCGTAATCACATGATGCCAAGAATCAATTATAGATTCAATAAGTTGTCTTTTATTGGATGAACGTTTTTTCCTTACAAGAATTTTCAAACGTGGCCACAAATTTTCAGTTGGATTGAGATCAGAGCTGTTTCCTGGTCATGGTATACATCTATGCCTTTATTTTGAAACCATGCTTTGCATACTTTTGCTGTGTGGCATGGAGCTGAATCCTGCTGAAAAATAAATGGTGCTTTGTTGGGGAAGAAATCCCTGATGGAAAGTATCAATTTTGGTTTCAGGACAATTTCGATGTATTTTTTGCTATTCAGGATGCCATCAATCACTTGAATTCGGCCCACACCATCTGCAGACATACATGCCCAAATCATGGCATTTGTTGTTTTTATAGTTGCTTCAATGCAATCAGTATGAAGCGCTTCACCTACTCTACGTCTCACGTATTTTTTACCATCACTACCAAAGAGCGATATTTTAGTCTCATCGCTCCAGATTACTTGCTTCCATTGATTTTCTGACCATTTAATGTGTTCTTTTGCCTACTTAACTCGTTTTTCGAGTTGCTTTTGATTTAAATATGGTTTTTTTCCTTGGAATTCTAGCTTGTAGTCCAAATCCTGATAACCTTCTTCTTTTTGTTCTTGAACTTACTGCAATACCCGCTGCATTCATTTCACATCTAATGAAATTTTTCTATCTTGAAGGCATAGCCGTTTAATTTTTCTATCGGCAGTAGCAGTTGTGCATTTTTTTTTCTGCCTCATTTGGCCTTATTTTCCACTGATTTCGTTTTTTCATAACGTAAACAGAACTTTCGTACACCAGAACAAGTCACTGAACCACCAACTTGTCTTGCAATTTCAGCATAAGAGAAGCCATTTTCTCTCAATATGACAATTCGGCTTCTTTTTGTAGATGTCCAATCAGTTCTTGTTGGTGTTGTTTGTTTAAAATTAGTTTAATTTTAAAAAAAAGGGCTTAAAATATTCAAAAACAGCAATACTCTATTTAATTGTACTAGTATGCTTCATTCCGCAAAATATTTCTACAACAATAACTCTTTTACCATCCAAATAACCTAAATTATAGTTACAGACATTTGATGGGTCCTCAGAACAGTGATTGTGATTGGCTAGTACGCTTTTATTACAAAACACGCCATTATTCAAAACGATTTGTGTTTGTTTGTTCTACTAAAATGAGCGTAACTTTTTTTGTAATACAGATATTGTAATACTGTTTTTGTTATTAAATTTTGCATTGAATTACCTTTAATTTGATATCTAAACATTTGTATTTAAGTGAAAATTAATATATTCTACAAGCGCGCAAAGTTGAAAAACATGAAACTCAAAAAATGTTCACACTTTTGGCCACCACTGTATTTTATTTAGAAATTTAACATTAAAACTGTGTTCTCTCATTTTTTAAATGGAGATTGTATGTTATAATTAACTTTGGATTGCTCTGTCTAAAACAGTGTTGAAAATTAGGGTTTGTTAAAAGGAGATACTTTTCGGTTTTTATAGCAATTACTAGTTGTGTAGCGGAGTTTTTTTTCGAAAATTTCAACTTAAAAACCCCATTTGTTCACTTTAATCGCTTTCTAGGACGGTTGATGAAATTGCTATTCTTGTGAGAACCTAAAAATTGTGCTCATTTTAACTTAAAGGAATAAACAAGAAATTTTTTACTTGCACTACATTTTTATTTATTATGCTCACTTAATTCTTTCGTTCACTTATCATTGATTTAAAAGGCTTTCTTGACTAAATTCAGGCAAGAAAATTTTCTTTCGATAAATTATCGATTTATTTATTGTTTTCAGATAACGATGAATTAATAATTTGCATTTAAAATTTTACATGTGAAATATGTGATGACAATACTGGCGGCGTAGGCAATTTGCCCTGTAACAAGCGGGCCTCTTACACATAAGATAGTGTGGGCCCCTTATTTGGTAGACTGTGTGTGTGCATGAAAAAGAAACAATTCCTGTTCAAGCAAATTTCTTGCGCCTTTGCTCTACCAAATCAGCGAGATAGCAAATAGTTTTATATTACAAACACACAATTTCTTCTTGCAAAGCCAGGGATGCCCTAAGCACTTAGATTTTTATTACTTTCAGGTACTCTATTAAGGCGGATTAAAGCGTATTATCCTATTCTACGGAAAGATTGCAGTATTTTATACAAGGAGCGATCATTTGTAGTTATCAATTGAATTGTTCTCTCTTTGTCGTTGTATTTTACTGCCATATAACTAATGAAAGTCTCGTGAAAAGCGCACCCGCTCGTTCTCTAAAGAAAAAAAAATAGGATAAAAATCATGTAATTTATAACTAAAAGTAAAAATTATGAAAAAGGAACTCTCATACGCGGGGTTTTTTTTCTTAGATTTGTGCGTTTCGATGTGCTTTTTTAATTAGGACCGAACCGTTGTAGGAAGAGAATAAATAATGATTTAACTTTTGATTCAAAAATTCTCCAAGCTGAACTCTTAGAAATTAATTTTACTGCAAAGCAGGCTTGGAAGAATTGAAGTCATAATAAAATATGCAGTCAATTTTCCATATGAATATTAAAGCCTGGGGAACAAATTTCAATATTTGTTGCATATAGATGGAAAAAAAAAAATTTTGAATCCCAAGTAAATTATATTCACCCAAAGTGCGTTCTGCAAATTTAGAGAATGGATTGATAAACCATTTTGATGAAACTGCTATCGAATGTTGTCAAGTATTAAATATTTCATTTCCTTATTCGGTTCTCAAAATAAGTAAGTAAATAATTAGAATAAAATATGTAACAGTGCTTACGCCAGGAATTGAAGGAATGATAGATGTATTCTTCACCGACCAATATTGCAGGAATTACTTATTCACGAATAAAAATTGATCAGTAACTTGTAAACATTTTTCTACTCCTTATAATGTACTCTGTCATATTTAATCATTAATTACTATGCTTGCTTTTGCTCTTTTACTCAGAATTTCCGTTTTTAATGTTCAGCAGATTTTAGTAAGACTTGTATCCATGCTCGAATTAACCGGATCACACTGATTTGGTTATTTTCACATTTTCCTGGTGCTATTTATTAGGACCGCATATTTAAACCTAATCAAATTAAAAGATTCTTTAATTTTCGAATATTATTACCAGATTTTTTTTTCTTTTGTGTTTTTAAATTCGTTTCAGTATGATCCGTTTATTTTCGTATTTGGCTGTTTGGCTCAACAAGTCAACAGTTCTGATAAACTTTGCGTTCGAGTACTTAGATTGCATTAAGAAGCTGTATAATTGTTTTGTCATTTTGTTTAAAAAACATTTAAATTTAGATTTAAAATACTTTTATCAGTAAGAATACGCTAGATGTCTTGAGGGTGACCTACAATTAAATGTTTTGTTTATTCAGTTTGCCATTTTGCCTGTTGCTTAAAAATTACGAATTGATTATAAAAATTAATTTAAAATCTGTAAGTAAAATGTCTGTTTTAAAAGTTGGCTAGCTGAAAGGAACCCTTCAGACTTCTATTACTTGAAAACTTTAATCAGGCAGTTTGTTAGAACTTTACATATAATACACTTCTCTGCATTTGAAATATTAATCTTTTGCATTAAGAACTGTTTAATAATATATTGAAATTTGGGGATATTTTTCTTTTTCTTTTCAGTTTTGTGTAAATTCTTGAAAAACACTATGCTGTATATCTACCAAAATCTTATTTAAAATCCCGTCATTAAGATTCTATTTAATATTTCTTATTCCTCATTATACGGATTGTAAGCCTAACTGTAAATATTAATATAGATTCGTAGACTAGGAATGGATTTTATTAACTTATAGAATCTCCCACCCGGAGGGAGGGGGACCTCAGATATGAGGATGAGGAGCTTGGAGGAGCCGGATGAGTGAAGAAATTATGTAGGATTGGCTACCCCCTACCGATGACGAGACGTACCTCCCACGGGAGGAGTTATACCGTCGCTGGTGATCGCCCTTAAGACCCAACCTCAATTCCCTCCAATGCTGTGGCGGCGGTCCGGTCATTCATATTTATCCGTGGGCTACATGGAGGGTCGGAGTAGCCAACTTGTGATTAACTTATATTTTTATCTGTTATATTACTTGCTAGACATGAAAACATTTTCATTCTATGCATCGTCTGGCGATGCATAAAATGAAAATGTTTCCATGTCTTTTCAATCTCTACTAAAAAAAAAATTAGATATGGATGTGTATGCAGTAACAATGCCTGAACATACCAAATTTGCCACGTACATAATTTGCGGAATGGGATTGTGCACTTCTATGCGGTTTTTTAAATTTTAATTAAAAATTCAGTTTAATTTGGTATTTTTCATAACTTCTAGAAATATTATAGTGCAAAACTAATTTTTACACCATTTTAAAATTAAAAAAAAAATTTCTTTTCGGTTATAAGAAAATTGCCATCCAAATTTTTTCTGCATATTGGTAAATTTTGGAAAAATATTTTTAAATAATTTTCAACAATAAAGTTTATAATTTCAATGAAATTCAAACCGTTTTCATTGTTTCATCAAATTTTTGATCTCGTGATTTTCTTCCATCCTTGAAAGCTAAATAAGAAGGTTTCTGAGTATTTGCAAATTGCATTACCTCAAAAGACAACGATCGATATAAAAAATTGCTCAGACATTTAAATTTTTAACAACATTAGGATGTTATGAGACAATTAAACAAAATAAGTGTAGGTTTAATAAAATAACATGGCTTTAATGTCTGCATCAATTTGATGCTTTGTTAAGGGAATCATGAACATCATTTTAAGCATAAAGGATACGACTGTAACTAAACACAACCAATATCTCTGGCGAACCAGCAGGGCAGCAAAGGAAGTTAGTTTATTAATAAAAATTGTGCTATGTAAAACCTCCTTGAATCTCCTCCTTAAATCTTCAATATTTATATCTCAAATTTGAACTTTAAAAGGCTATTATTATCACATTAGATTGTTCCTAGCTAGTAACAGAGTATTAATATGTGATGCAAGAAAATAAAAATATATTTACCAATAGCACCTGACGTAATGCCAACGCTCACATTAATAAACACATTTTTTAAAGACAAATATGATATTTTTTTTATGTAAGATATACTATTATGCAAAATAAGAATTTTAAATAAAATTATAGTTATACTATTCAAAATCATCTTATCACGAGCATCATTTTCTTTAAATAAGACAAAAATTAATAGCATTTGCACCAAAAAAATTTTAATTCTCATAAAACTTGGATGTGTTTCCTGGAGAAACATTGAATGGTGTGAGATACCGAGATGAGATTCTTGATCCATATGCTGCTATTGGTAATGATTTTCTGATGGATGACTATGTACAATCGCACTGAAGTCGACTTATTGAGGACTATCTTAATGGTCTCGGTATGGGGCGAATGAAATGGCCAGTTGGATCCCCAAGCCTGAATCCAATAAGAGTTTCTTTGGGACTACTTGGAAGATAGGTTACTGATTTAAGTCCTCCTCCAAGGTCGTTAGATGAACTAGAACAAAGATTATTCCTCTTCTCTTTCTGTTTCGGAATCCGACAACTTGATTCTCAGTTTGGAAAGACGACACTGCCTATGCATGCAGCTAGGAGTGGAACCATTTCTTATTAAACCCATTTTTGTTATGTTTTCGCGACATTTTTCTCACATAAAACTGTGGTGTACTGTTTTCTCCAATCATTGTTCTTGAAAATCATGTTTGCGTTGAACTTAAGAAAATTTCTTTCTTGCATTCATTAAAGAACTGTTAAGTGCACATTTCATCCATTTTTTTGTAAGCTCATTAATTCTCAATTTGGTCGTAAAAGACAAACTTTACCTTAACTTTTGGAGGCTAGTGTATTATCTATATTAAAAATTTCTACTGATCATATAAATAATTTATTTGTTTATATCTTGATAGCTTTATTTGTTTTCAAGTATTGTAGCACACATCTATATATTGATAATTAGAGTGATTTCTTCGCGGTTTAATGAGTGAACATTATTATTAAAAGTGGAATGAGAACAGTGGAGTTCTAAAACATTCTTTCATTCATAAGCTTTGTATTTTGGAAGGGAAAAAAAATTATAATTTAAATGTGTTTTATAATTTACAAAACTGAAATATAATATTAAATAAGAATTCAAATTTTTATTATCAGGTTTCATATGGAACGTACTTTAAAGAACGATGCTCTGATCAGAAACCTTTGCTTACAACATGATAAAAATACAGCTCTCACTAAGTCACAGCAACAGTTATCTGAAACAGCTGGTGCTGGCATGCCTCATGCTTCACATAATCGAAATCAGTCTTTAGGTTCGTATAATAATTTTAGTTTCATTTAATTTTAATATGCTAATCATATATTTTTGTAATTTAGTATTAAAATTAGTTTGAAATGTCAATTATTTTGTAATTGAGCTGTTGGAAAAATTTTAAAAAGTGTACTATTTATTGTTATGTCATATTTTACAATGAATTATCTATAAAGCTACTTTGCTGAATATGATTATCAATTATGATATGATACATGGAATGAGACAAGTTTTTGCAAGGAGAAATTTCGGCAGAAACAGATTCTAAATAAAATTTACATGGACTTTTTAATGTCTCATCACAGAAGTTAATGCATTTTCTTAAGAGCTTCAACAAATTTTTTTCTTGAATAAGTTATTTTCTTTTTTATGCACACATTTTGTTTGTTTTTAGTTACTGGGATAAATGCTTTTATCCAGATTGATATACATATTTTTTTTCTAAATTTCACATTATGCAGAATTTAGAAACAGTTATTGGGTTCTTTGTGCAACAAAAGAACAGGGATAAATGGTTGGAATTTATTTAACTTGGAAAAGGAAATAAATCCTTCTTATACTTTCCAACTTAATACTCTGAAGTGTAAATAGTACCACAGAAACGGATGGAAAATTAATTCCAAGCATGAAATTTCACCTGACTTCCTCTCATTCTTGTAATGGACAAGAGACGTGGAAGAAGCCTAAATAAGTGAAAATAATTAATTACTTGTTATTAAACTTTTCAATTCAACGATTTTTTACGCTGATTGAATGTAACTGAATAAATGGGAGCTGCTTGATCAAATCAAACGTTAAAGCCAATAATTTGAATTGCTGTTGGATTGCTTTTCTAATTATTGGGTTCAACAAATTCTTTCTTTCTTTCTTTTTAAGTTACATTGTGTGATGCATTGGCATGGCGAGGTAAAAAAACACCTGAGGTATAATTTAATTTCATTTCCTGGTCGTTATAAGTAGTTTGCTTATTATATATGTCATCTAGAGCATGGTGTTAATTTTTAGTACCTTCATGATATTTCTTTTCAGAAAATTATATAAACACACAAATGTTTTATTCTGCTAACGCCCTGTAAGACTAGCGCCTGGACCATTAATACCTCTTTTGCCTCCCAGTTGCAGTACAGATTAATGTTAAATTCTGAAGAGACGATGAAACAATTTTTTTAAAATTAGTTTCTACGAATAAAACCCAATTTACACATGCTGCTCTGGCATCAGAACTATGGCATGAAGTATATTAATAGCAATTGCGTAATGCACAGATCCCTCATGGTGATAGGGAAAAAAAACTACCGTATTTCCTAGAATTTTCTGCCTTGAGTGTCTCAGCACTTAAGTATTCACATACATCCGACAAATAACGGGAAAACACCCCCACGTTTTGTACAGGAAAAGCTAGACCCCACCCACATTATTTCCCAAAAACTCTTGCAATTTAGTAAAGTAAAAATTAAAATATCTGATTGTAAGAGGAATTGCTTTCAAGTTTTCCTCCCAACTTACAGCTTTTGTTTTCTTCCTAGAGATTTTTTTAAAAAATCAATGAAAGTCATTTCTTTGAAACATTTCTGAAAAAAATCTTCAGATGGCGAACACTCTCTTTTTTACTTCCCTGCCTTCTACATTGAAAAATAAATGACCAAATGGAATATTTAAACCTGCTTTAGCTCTTTACTAGTGGAATAGCGACACGGGGCCATGGAGGGCTTTGCACCGTCTCATCGGTACTGGGAAGTAAAATAATAGCACTCTTATATCGTTTTTTATATGAAATTTGAAAGGCGAAGAAATATTGCCATATCCTAGGCACCTGTTGCTCTTTCTACCTCACCACTCTGCCCAATGCAGTTTTTTCAAACATTAGCTGTATCCAAGAATTAGAACCCTGTAAACAGCAGTGAGAATTATTTGCTTCTTGTCTGTTAGACAAACTTTCTATTCTTTTAAATAAATCTTCGTAAAAATTCCGAGACTCGAATTTTTTTTAAAGAAAAAAAAATAGCATTTTATGCTTTGGTTTTTCTCTTGGTATGTTACTTGAAAGTGACTTAAAAGAATTTTTTAAAATTATATTTATATATTCTGGAAAATATGTTGCAAGAAACAATTCATTAAAGGTTGTATGATAAAGAAATTTACATGTGATGAAATGGTGAAGGACGGAGGGCAAGCGAGTTTTAACTGAGAGGTTAATTGTCCCCTCCCCCTTCTGCGCCGCCTCTGATAAAGAATACAAATGCGTGTAGAATTTCATAACTAGCAAATCAAGAAGTAAGTGAAGATTCCATTGCGAAGAAAGACATTCCAATAATTGAAAATTGTGTTTTGTACAAGATCAGATAAAGAGAAAATAAAACTATAAAAACGGTGATTTCTAACAAGGCCTTTTTCCCGGAATGTAATTGTCTCGGAAACGAGGAATATATTGAATGTTATCAATTGCTATTTAGTTTCAAATGACGGACACACATTTTTTTATTTTCTACAACGAAAATTTTTTATCAAGTGTGACTGAGTCGATAGAGCCTGTTTTAAACACTGTGCAATGCTTTTAAAACCGTTTGCTACACCATAAAATTTGAAAGTTGGACACATCAAACAGCTTGGGAAATTATTGACTTTTTGTTTATTTGATTCACTTGTCACTTTTTAAAGCGGATCATTGATGAAAATTTTCTAAGCTATGAAAGAAAAGTCTCAAATTGATTTTAGAAAAATAATTAATGATTTATATCTTGATTTTGAATTTGGTTTTTTTGCATAAAATTTGAGTAAAAGAATTTTAAGATAAGAATATTTAACTTGGAAGTATGTATTTATGGAATTATTCTAGAATTAACTTATTCGAAACCAAGAAATCTATTCTTAAATTCCAACTCGCCTGTCTTCATTTTATAAAAGTAGGTGGTTATTTTCATGGGCGTTTTTCCTAGAGCTGTTACAAGTTTAAAAGTTCTCAAATCAAAATTTCTTTATCATTAATTCCAAAGTGAATTTGTGATATTTGCCAGGTGAATTCAGAGTTTTCCTGTCACTTTGAGATTTATCTCAAGATGGTCTTAAAGTTCCTATATCGAATTCATTGGCTGACTTTGATTAATCGGAGACTTTGGAAATAATTAGCATAAAGATGATATTTACTCCATTTATATACTACTGCTAGAAGAGCATGTTTGCAAAAATCCTCAAAAATCTTCCCTCGTCCACCTCAAAGCTCCAAAATGTTACAGTTTACGGAACAGCCGTTTATCATCATTAATGTTTACGTGGTGCTCTTCAGAACCCAATAATTCATGAGACGTAATCAGTTCCACTCAACATTAATTTATTTATAGGATAAACATCAAACATGTAAGCATCACATTTATAATAGTTTCTGGAATACTATGCACATTACATAATTACAGTAACATTTATATCATTTCGCATCACACTTACAGTTATCATGGCATATCCCATTTTAATTTATTAATTACACAACATAATCTTTACTTATAATATAGAGGAATACGCTCTGCAAGCCAGACTTAGAGCTGCCAAACCTAACACATGCATGGTTTGATGGGTGGGAATTTACACCTCAGAGTACTGTTTTCAAATTTTAATTCGAACTATATTTAATTAAAATTTAAGTGAAGCTTTGGCAATTTTTTGCAGTAACTTCCAAAAATATTTCAATGCAAACAGGATTTTTTTTCATCATTTTAAAATTCAAAAAAATTGTCAGTTCAATGATACCAGTATTTTAAACATATAAATTAAGTGTCTGTTTAGTATTAATTTTTAGAAAAATATTTTAAACAAATTTTGCACACAAAATAAATAAAATTTAACCTGGAAGAGCGCATTACTCGTGAATGGGAAAAAATAGCTTTTATCAACGTGTTACCAGGATATTGACTCAAGCTCAAATTAAAAGAAAAAATTAAGGCTTGCTACAAACTAAACCTAAAAAGGGTAATTCTCAACATGCGTGTGTATGAAATGAATTAAATAAATATTTTCTAAAAAAACCAATAAATGAAAAAGTTTTCTGTGACCTTTGAAAATTTTTATTTATTAATTCAGTAATTCAGTTTTAAATTTAAGGTAAACGTAGTTTAATATGTAAAAGATCAGCGCCCGAAGTTGCTCCAAGGCTGAATGACTTAAAATACTGAAACTGTTGCAATAAAATATTTTCATAAAATAGTGATATTCAAAGCTTCGTAACTCGGTCATTCTTAATCGCAGCAGATTGAAACGTCAGATTGTGAAGAATATTTTTCTGTTTATATTTCACAAGATCCAAGGACTGTAAAAAATTTAGACATCAGATTTTTTTTCTTTCTTTCGGAATTGCATTTATTGACAGAAATTTAATAAAATATTACTAAAGTTGTTTAAACCCTTTTGACAGTAAAACTGAATTTATGATGTATCAGAAATTTTTATTTAATAATCCATTGAGATATTACATAAATAATAAATAATGTTCTGAGGTGCTGATGAAATTTCAATGCTGAAGAACTTCATTTTCTTTACTCATATATTTTTTTAAAGTATGATTTCAGCAAAAATAATAAAGTTTTTGTCTTTATTGAAGTTTTATCATTACCGTTTCAATTTGAAGTCGAAATTTTCCAAGGGTTGAGAGAAAATTAGAGAGATACCTAACACAATGAACAGAATGGTGTAAGTCTTCTGCATTAGTATGAATCATATGACTACTAAAATTTGAATCATAACATTTTGCATTTGGAAAAGTAATTGGGATACATAATTATCCTCCAAATGCGAGGACTTATTTATTGCCCCGAAATATATATATGTAACATTATTTTATGTGAAGCAGGATGCAGTTTGAAAACAGTGAAGAGACTTGCTATTTCGCGACGTCGTTTTATTTCATTTTTAAGAAGCAGGCATATGTACAAGCGATGAGGAAAAAGCTCTTGGACATTTTATCCCTGGTCTTATATAACCTATGATTTTGATAGGGAAAACATTTCTTCATAGCGCTAATATATTACGAGATTTCGATAGGGATTTTCGTTACACGCGCGAAGAAGGCAGGGGAAACACAGGGAGATTTTAAAAAAGAATTTGCCTCATCAGCGGTATTTTGCTTCTTCATGCGGAGTGTGGGAAAGTTATTTTAGCTGATTCTGCAATTTAACAAAGCTTCTCTTGAATTAATTAAGTAGAAGCAGTGGAATTGGATCACGAAATAAGAGAATATTTTAGAATAAAGTTACTATGGGCTAAATTAAGATAAAATCTTGAAAATGAATTAAATTGAAATTAGAGTTAAAATATAATTACACACACACACACACACACACACACACACACACATATAATATAACTATTTTAAGTTGAATTTCCCGAAAAATTAATTTTTATCTTCTTATCACTCTGTAGGTATTTTTAGCAGTCACAATTTGAAAATAAATAAAACCTCACTTGAATGAGGCCTGAGAGGAGCCAATTGAGTGCAAAGAGTTAATAGCTTCTTCGGCAAAATATTTTTAAGAGACTAAGTTAAATTATTAAATTTAAAATGTTTCAGAGCATTAATTCCGGTGAACTAGCTGGTCGATAAAGGCGACTAGTCATTTAAATAAGATATTGGTTTTCGGTAACTTCTTCTTGGGACATTATTACTTGATCTGTTACAATTTTGTTTATTTTGAAAGCTTAAAATTACTTCTGAATGAATTTGAAAGTATTTATCATATTATTAGGATCTGTTTGTAAGTTAAAGGGTGTCTTTGATTTCTTATATGCTTTTACCAGACTGGTTTTTAACAAGAGAGGGCCTAGAATACAAGTTATGCTTTGAAACTATTTCATCAGGTTCAAATGTTTTGCTTTTATTACTAAACTTCGATAATGGATGAGCAGCTTTGTCACAATAGAATTTTTTAATGTTCTGTCTTTTAACTTTTCGAGAATGTTATTAAATAATTCAGCATTTAATAATTTGTTTGATATTGGTATTTTAGTTTTCAACCTACAATTAACCTTCCATCTGCGTATCCCGCGATTTCCGCGCGGTGGCATATAATCCATTGTTTGTTGCATCGCGCGTTTTTCGCAGTTTAGAGTGTATATTTCCACGATTACAGATTTTTATTATAATGTATTATTATCGCGTAACATATAATATCAATTTACTTTCTTTGAAAAATATTTGAACTTTATTTTCAAATATCGTATCTAAATAGTGATATTAAAGAATTACGCAGCCAGAGGGTTAAACATCATTTGAATTGGAGATAGATCAACACCTGATATTGGGAAATTTTTAAGCCCTACGAAATAATCTTTCCTATCTTCTCTTGCATTTCTTATAATATTTTTTGTAATCCTTATTATTCTTTTAACGATCCTATTGTTTTGGTATTTTAAAATAAATTAAAATTAAACAAAAGCATTTAAATACAAAAAATTCATGAGTGCACTTAGTTACACATGTTATTAGAAACAATCTGCTATATTACAGTATTCATTTTGTGCAGTGTATCTATTATTACTTATACTCAGTTTTACCATGGTGAAATCGGGTCCAAGATAATGCTATGTGACATTGTCAAAATGAGAACAAATAGGAAAAGTCTCTAATAGTTAAAAAAAAAGTGTGAAAAAGTGTGTGTGTGTGTAAAATCGCGGTCCCCCCCCCCCCCACCAAGAAAGACACCTATATAGATAAACTTAAAAAGCAAAACTTTATCTAAATAATATGAGATTTGATCCAAATCGGTAGAGCCATTTCCGAGATACACGGAATATATATATTTACAAGAATTGTTCGTTTAAAGATATAAGACAGTTTGTTATTAGAGGTTAGAATTATTACGAATCCCAAATCTAGAAAAAAATTGGTTTAAGTTTAATGATTACCTCGTCTGCACATTTGAGATAATTTTTATCCATTTTGATTAATAATTCATTACAATTAGATAACTTAGATTACAAAAGTTCAGTATATGAACTATCTCTTCAGAAAGATCTAAATGGAACTACTTGAAGTTGTAATGGCTCTAGATTACAAAAGTTCAGTATATGAACTATCTCTTCAGAAAGATCTAAATGGAACTACTTGAAGTTGTAATGGCTCTTTACTTTTTGCTTTTTTACATTTCACACTTAGTAGCTATATTTTTATATATGAGTTCATTCCTGGCCAATACATCGTTTCTACGGCCTTCTCTTACACTTCCCTGTCCAAAAATGAGTTTCATGAATCAAATGCAACATAACATTTCACAAATTATAGGAAACAATTCATTTTTCAGTAATAAATAACAGTCCTTCAAAGATTATTTTATAACTAGCCGCCTTTGGCGACCACCCAGTTCGCCAGTATTACCGCTCGCTACAATTTTCAATTAAATATTTTAAGTAACTGGTATCTTAAAGGATTCTCAAACAAAACATTTTTAATATTCATATTTTGATAGTCATACCAAACTTATACTGTTTAGATCGTTTCGTTCAATTTACTATACATATTTTGCTAATTTGTTGTCATTTCCGGCAAAACATCAACTTTAATTTAAAATGTAAATGATGAAATTGCAATTAATATTAAGATATTTTTTAATAAAACCAAGCGTTTTATTTGATTTATCATCTTTATTGTTATTTATTTATTATTATTATTATTGAATGTGAGTATTGCAAACAGAATCGCTCGGTATTTAAGTCTTATGTTAACTACAAAAGATTTTTCATAATTTATGTAATATCTCAAACAATAATTCAACAAAAATTTCTGAGATTCAGTATAAAATTCAGTTTTTACTTTTGCTTTCAAAAGGATTGAAATGAAATCAATAATAATATTTTGTTCCTGCCTATAAATATATTTCAAAAATTATGAAGTCTAAATTTAATGTAGTAAGGTATCATATTCTGAGAAATATTCTGGACACACCAAATTTTAAATAAATGATTGAATGTTTTTATTTTCCACGATCAACTAAGACTTATTTATGAAGTTTTAAATGTTAAAAATTTAGAAAAACTCACCATTTTCATAATCCTAGGCCAATTAATCTTCAGAAACCTGCTCGCTGATTGGCGTATTTTCTTTAAAGCGATCGATGGAAAATCTAAAATTATCCTTTTTTTATTGAATAGTGATATTCAAATTTTCATAAATCAATCAGTTTAACTTATTGGAAATTAACTCTTAAAAGTCAGTGATTTAGTTGATTGGAAATTATGACTACCATAAAATCTGTACTTTCTCTTGTGGTGTATGCATTCTCCTTAATATCCGCTCGAATAAAACATCACGTACAAAAGTACTACATAGAACAAACACATCAAAAGTAAACATAACATTTCAATAGTTGCTAAAAACAAAAGAGAGAAAAATGCAATTAATAAGCAGACGATATTTAGAACAGTACAGATATTTAGACTGGAAAATGAAATTATCTGAAATTAACCACACGCGCAGACGATATTTACAAAAGTAAAAATATTCAAACCTGAAAAGGAAAATATATGAGTTATTCTATCAATAAATGCCATAAGTTTGTTTATATCTTCATTATTTTATGAGTCATTAAACATCAAAATGGGTCCGAGACTAAATAACCAAGCTGTATAGAGAGTGTAAAAGATCATAAAATAATTTTTCTTGAATTTATTTTTCAGAAAAAATAATATTTCATATTTGTTTCATTTCCTACAGACACCTGCCGAAAATTATATTTTTGCAGATTTCATTTCAAAAAAGATTTAATTTATTTTTAATTGGAGCTTTAATCAATGTGATGGCAACACTTTGAAAAAAGTTAATTTTTTTTCCATGAATGCGAAACGTGCCTAATTTTAATTTTTATTTTTTACGAAAAAAATTATTGAAAAACATAGTTAAAATATTTATTTAAAAATTCATTAAAAATAGAAATTTAATTTTAAGATTAAAACATTAGTATCATTTAAAAGATAAATTTTTGATCTTTAATTTCATGTAAAAACCTTTTTTGTGCGGTAATATTTTCGGAAGTTATAGCAGAAACACGCCAAAATTTCGCGTAATTTTTAAATAAATAAAATTCTAGTTAAAAATTCGAAAAAATACCCCCAGGCGCACATTCCCGGCCTCCAAGGTATACACGTGCCAAATTTGGTAGCTGTAGATTGTATGGTCTGGCCTGTAGAGCACCAACACACACACACACATTGAGTTTTATTATAAGTATAGATGTAATTTTACATTGCTGACTCTGTCTTTATAATATTTTGGCCAACCCTCTTTGATATCTTTTACTACCGTTTGCAATTCAGGATCTAATTCCATTTCTCTTTTAAATTAAATTATTTTCTTCCCACTCATGGGTAAATGTTTTGCAATAGGGTGGAACGAAAATGATCGAATTTTTTTTATAAGATTTCAGTTTGGCAATAGAGTGGAAAAGCTGCCTTTTAGGTTCAAAAACAATATTTTAAAATTTGGTTGCAATATTACATTATCTTGAGGTGCCGTAAGGAGCTTGAAATTTGTAAAAAAAAGTCGAAAAAATGGAAATTTTTAAAAAGGGGCCTTGAAAAATTTTTCTTAGATTTTAATTTGGCAATAGTGGTGAAAAGTTAGCTTTTAGTTTCAGAAGACTTTCAAAAAATTCTGGTTGCAATACAACAGTATTTCGAGGTGAAGCAAAGAGCTTAAAGTTTGTAAAAAAATTGAAAGCTTATAAACTTTGATAAAATATTTTTATGAATTTTTCTTTCATATATTGTTACAAAATGATGATTTTAAATGCATATATAAGCATTACAATTGGGAAAAATTATTAATTGCAAAGTATAATAATATAAAAATATTTCTTATGTCAGATTTTGCTTTTCTTACTTCTGTATCCTTAATGATTACAAATGTTACAGTTGCAAAATTTTTGTTTCTACTTCATTGTCACATTAAATTTTGGCATATTCACACATGAGCCAATTTTTGCTTTTATGTATCCTTCTCTTGCGATTGAACCACAGACATTTTGAGCTGATTCAGCCACCAGTCTCACAGCTCTTTCCACTGCTTACATGTGACAAAGAAGCCGGGGAATGTCGATAACCGAGTCCCCTATACTATTTGGTTCTGCTTCAGATTTCTTCTGTATAAAGTTTTAATTTAATATTAAACCGCACAGGCAATTGGTAGTTATATCGCTTCTTGTTTATTTGATGGATCTGGTTGACTTGCCTCTTTTTGTAAGGAACATTGTTTTTCTTCAGCGCTGCCATTGTCGCCAGTAATCGTTTCTGATGCATTAGTATTTTTTGTCCATTCTTTATTAAATTTAACTGTTTTCTGTTCTTTACTCTTTCTTGCTGCTTTCTTCCGCAAAGCGCTTGTGGTAGCAATATCAAGATTACCTATAACTATTTTCCTGTTAGAGCATTGATCGTTTAGAACCTTTTATTCCATAACTGGCACTTTTTTTTTTTCTTTTATACAAGTCAGCAATATGAAGTTAACATCTAGCTTCTTTTCTAAATTCAGTGAGGTTAGAATGAAATTTATCTGAACATATTCTACTTTTAGGATTTAATAAATTCCTGTATTTAGCATAATATGCTTTTATCATTTGTGAAATTCTTTTGCTAGAAGTAACGGGAATAGAAGTTCTTGACCATATTTTTTTCTATTATGGGAACTGAAGTGTCACATATTTTGCTTACAGAAGGATCCGTTTCTGAAGCAATTTTGAGGTTACGTCTAATATAACAGTAGAACTAGATTCGTCAGTGTTGTGTTCAATTTCAAGCAAATCATTAAATTTCTCAAAAATAGAACACTTCGATATTTGTCTTGTCTTTATTAATTCAGACAGAGGCATTTTTACTCACAGCAAAGCACGCAGGCACAAAGTAACAAATCAGTTACATTAAACAGTTACACATTAGACGGAGAAGAGACGCCAACTCAACTGAACTTGACATAGTTACTGATTTGAAATCAGCTCTGTCGCTGTTACCGGACGCAGACAAATCTCCGCCTTATCCCAATACCAACCGCTCCGGTGACGACTCAGTGCCATGCCATGGCAATAGTAGAACTGTTTTTATACTGTTTGTTACTTTTATTCATATGACAATACCTAATGAAAGCTTTTTATTTCATAATCAAGGCATGCAAAAACCCTTAAAAAGTTGCAAAAAATGTATTTTTATGAAACTTTAACGTCTTTGCGCCACCCCAAGATCTACTCCAGTATTTTTCATATTTATAATTATTTTGTCTTTGCCAAAAGGCAACTTTTCTGCGCTATTACAAATTAAAAATCAAAAGTTTGTTTCTTCTTTCCACCCTAATGAACAATATTTAATATTTCAAGATCATCACTTACAGTTTCATTAACCGGAAGTGTACATGATAAATTATCGGCTAGAAACATTTGATTACATAATTTATTTCAAAATCATGCCTCAGTAATTTAGAATCGGTCTTTGTATTCTAGAAGATATTATATGCATAGGTTTCTTATCAGTTGTCATTAAGTGCCTATGGTCACTTTGTACAGTGATTTTTACACCAATAAACAAAATTATGATACTTTCCAATATAATAATTTAAAAGAAACCAAAGCTTGTAATTCTTTTTCAATTTATGCATGTAAATGCAATCTATGCATTTTATGGCTTGACATAAATATACCATAAAATGTATTGGTATCCTTTCAGTTAATTAACATTTTTTGTTAAGGAAAGTAAAATTAAATAAATTTTTAACAATAAAGATAAAAATTATAATGCAAAATAATTACAAAAGATTTAATTGTAGAAGGGGCACAAAACTGCATATTAAGCAGCATTAAAATTATACTTTTGAATTGCTAATGATAGAAATAAAAATAAAACGGGAGTAAGATTTTACTGAGAAACAGATATTGAAAGTCATCAAAATACTAAAATATCACTTTTCTTGCTTATAAATACGTGCATTTTTTCTTAGAGTAATTTTTTTTTACTATGTCCTTATCAGTGAATAAGAGCCACAATTCATTTAAATGTTGACACACACTGTTCCGCCAATTGTTCTTGATGAGTTTCTGAATAGAAAACGGTCTCTGCTTGCAGTACAAATTGGCATGGATTTCCACCCAATTTCAATTTGGAGAAATGTAAACAAAAAGTAATTAAAGAATTTGCGCTTGAAAATTTAACTACCATTTGAGCTTTCTGTATTTAGAATTTATCACAGATTTTGAAGAAAGTTGCGAAATTATTTTTACTAATATGAATTGTCCTTCATTATAGAAAACAAAAGTATCTGGTTTGAACGGCAATGATACTTTTGAAGGGAAAAAAATATGAATCCTCTCAATACCAACAATGCTGGTGATTCTAGAGAAAAGAAAAATCTCTACTAACACTAGAAATTTACAGTCGATGTAAATGATTCTATCAAAAATTAATAGTTTTCAATGAATAAGAAGCCGATTGCATTCTTTTTATAGTTTAGGTTTAAAAGATATTTTTATTTAATAATATCTCTTTCTTAAATTGTTTATCATTTTTATATCTCAGAAACTTCTTGAATATTGCTGCTTTTGAAATTATTTATCTGATATTTTCTCTCCGGATTTTATCGCTTATTTCCCCTTACGTTTCATTTAACTCTTTTCATTTATTCATTTCCAATCTTTTCTATTTAAAGTGAAGGTAAGGGGAGAAAAATTTATGTGACACAAAAATGATTTTTATGGTACCTTAAAAATTTGTCTTTTTTATTGATATTCATTTTATTTTAGTATAATTTTTTTCTTTATTTTTAATAGTTCTTTAATGTTGTATTGAAATTCAAACTACCATAAAAAAATTCAATTGCGTGCTTTTCCCAATATAAAAATTAAGTTTAAAAAATTGCATTCCTTGGTCATTAATTTCGAAGTAAGGTTTTCACTTGCTCTTGTTTCATAGTACATAGACTTCTTAATTTGCAAACACAGTAATTTGTAGTTGATTGATTCAATTAAAGTCTTGTTTTTCACTTTTATCAAATAAAGATGAAATTTTTTTAAAAAAGATATGCATTTCATATTTATAATTTAACATCCTAAAAAAAATAAATCATCTGTGCGAATAATATTATATACATTATTCATAGAGTACTCTGTTAGAAATAGCATTTTAAGCTTCTAGGTGGTGTGACATTATTTCTTTAGATAATGTTTTGATTGCGATATTTGTAAAGTTTACTGTCTCAATTGAAAGGATATTTTTTCCCCTTGCAAAATAAGAATAAATACTGTTTCAATGGGAAGGGGTGGAGAGACAATAGTTTGAACTTTTGTATTTTGACATGTCAACACAGAAATTTTCTTCTACAGGGCAAGATGAGTCTTTTGTTAGCGGTGTTTTTGGGAAAAATGTGAACGTTATTGGAAACAGACTTGATGTCCATTTGGGTGAAGATAGTCAGTTAGTTATGGCAATGGGACAGCCAGTGATACCAGTAAATCCCAGTAATACTGTGCCTTCAACTAATTTACCAAAATTTGATATAAATTTAATTAAAAGGTAAGTTACTTTTTTTAGGTAATATATGTAAATAATGATAATTTATCTTTCTGTATCATATGTTTCTTGTCTACTTGTAAAAAATTTGAATACTTTCACTAAAATTAATGTTGTTTTGATATATTTTTTTTTCTTAAATTGGCTTTTATTTCCTCATATTGAATGTAAGCAAATGGTTGTAAAAAAGGAATAATGTATTCTGGTGATATTTTTTTTATTTTTCTATTAGGAAAATGGACAACTGCCAGAGACATTTGAAAGGAAATTGGCTTGCATATTGGGAACATGAAACCGGCAGAAGTGAAAAAGATTATCATTTCGATTTCAAGCAAATAAAACTTCAGACATTTATAGGTGAAATTCAGTAAAATTTATTTTTAATATTAAGTTGAAAGCTAATTTTTTAAAATATTTCTTATATATAATGTTGATCTAATATTTCTGGTTTGTCATCGAAATAATACAAAATCGTGTTATGTACTACATTATATTGTGATCTAATGTTTTTAGAATTTTTTAAATTATACTTGGCTTAATATATCCATAATAATAATGCGATTATTATGGATAAATTCAACTGAAGAATATTAAGAAGATTGTTAGAATGCATTCAAAATAAAGTAATACATGTAATAGAAAATGTGTGGTGTTCCCTTTGGAAAGTCTTTTCTCTGTTAATGACTGTGAAACATCCGGAGGCGAACCTACATAAAATGGCGTCCAGGGTAAATAGCGCCTCCCCCTTCTTTTAAATATACTACAATTCGTGTATACTTCCCCCTTTTCCTGAAAGTTTATGCCAGGAAGCGCAAAAGATTAAGATTGTAATAAAAACTAAATAATTATATATAAACCATGTTTTTATCATTTGCATTCTCCAAATTAGTTTTAATTTCTTAATGCTGCTTAAATTTAATTACTTAGTGAATTTACTTAATGTTTGGTATTCTGAAAATATTAATTGTTATGAGAAATTAGGAATTAAATGGAAATATATATATGTAAGCATTATTTTGTTTAAGGCAGAATGCAATTTCGAAGACAGAAAGACTCAATGAAGTTTTAAAGATCGTTTTATTTTCTCTCTCGGAAGGCAGGCATGATTTATTTACAAGAATGCACGGTCAAGGCACGTCCACTCACAGCAACAGATTAGTCGAGAAGTGGCGTAAAAATAGGAAGAAACAAATTATCCCTGTCTTATGTACGGTGATGTTTTAAAAGGGATTTCCATGGTATATCAATCAAAAAGCAAGGGAAACACAGGGATCTTTTAGAAGAATTTATCAAGCCAGCGGAATTTTGTCCCTTCACACACAGCGTGTAAAAGTGTCTGCGTTTAGCCGATGCAGCAATTTTATAAAGCTTCTCTTAATTAAGTAGAGAAAGTGGAATTGGATCAGGAAATAAGAGAATGAAATTACTATGGGCTAAATTAAGATAAAACTTTGGAAATTAATTTGGATTAAATTAAGATTTTAAAATATCATATATATATAATATATATATATAATATACCATGAAATTAAGTTACAATAATTTCACATTCCATAGTTAATTATAAAATATGTATTTAAGCAACACTACATTTGGATAATAAATTAATTGCTGCAATTGCTTTTATCCTGAAACTGAACAAGCTTACCATTTTATAAAATGCACAAATGCATATATCTAGAAAATAAAAAAATAAAAGCATAACGGATGACTATGTACATAAAAATTGCATCGCATGCCAAATATGATTCGGAAATA
>JAPMOR010022429.1:312975-335150 GCA_026543865.1 Argiope aurantia
ATAAAAGGGTTGAAATTTTGACGAAAAAAAATGTATCTAATTTATATTGATTTTTTTTTTTTCGATTTTGAAATGGCATATGATTTAGCTGGTTATTAGAATTATTACATTTTGTTAGTGATTGCATATTTAATCTAGTTATATCGCTTCTGTGAATAACAAATTTATAACTACAGGTATATTTAAAATTAGAATATACAGATTCTTATAACATGCGTAATGAAAAATATCTATCGCTTTAGAAATCATAAATATCTACTAAGTTGTTCAGGTACATTTAATAAATATCACATAACAAATTTGATCCTGAAATAAAATTATTTGATTTTAAAAATCATACAGAGAAAGAAAATGTAATATTCGTATGCTGTAAAATCATTTATTGCTTTGCATAGCTTAAGAGTAAAGCAAAATATTTATTGAAACGTTTATTTCATTCTAAAGATCTTTATCGTAAGAAAAAGAACAAATAACATAGAAACTTGATGAAATAATAAATTTTGATTTAAAATTCAGCAATTAAAATTACTATTTCAAATCGTATTTAAAAATTTGCTAAAATCACAGTAAAATTGCACACTAAATTTATATCATACGAAAGATAAAATTGTTGGAATTTTAAGATGGACTGAAAATTTTATTTGTGGGATAATATTACCAGAAGTTATTACTAAGAAATTTTGAATTTTCCCTATCTTTTTATCAAAATTCTACTTAAAGTTCGCAAAAGCTTGAGGTGCAAATTCCAAATCTCCAAAATATATTTGTACTAAAAGTGGTCATTTTCAGTCAAATTAACTAATCTGTAATGTGCCAACAGGCAGATAGAGAAATGAACAATCTCTTTTAATATTAGATAGTATAACTGAACATCAATTATTAAATGTTTATATTTGTTTATCTACAAAGCATTATAAGGCATCGCAAAAAAGTTTTTAAAAATTAAATTGTTGCTTCGAAAGTTTTGAATGAAATTTTGCTAAACTTGCTCAAGAAATCTGATACATAATTACTAAAATCTTTTTAAAAGTGTTGTTTGTATAAAATTTTTATGCATAAGAAAAATTTTGAATACTCATTTCGTTGACCCCGTACTTAAAAAGAAACTTAGATAATATGAGTATAATAAAGTTAAGTAAACATACACACACATAAGGATAATAATGAAAAAAAAACATATACATTATTTTCTGTTAATTTTGAAATATTGATAACTTGGAATTGGCTTTCTTTACATTTTACCAAATAAAGAAAAGTTTCTTTTTTCCTCAGGCTCTTTGAAAACAGAAATAATTCTTTGTTCCTAATTTGTTATCAACTTTTCCTGTGGATATGAATATGGAGGCTGTAATATTTTATTCTTATGTATACTATTTAAATTTTTGTAAAGTTCTTAGGATAATCGAGTATTATGCTGCCTTTTCTAAAAAGATCTTATAATGATCAAACATACCTCATCTATCCTCTCGCCTATCGAGACCCAAATCGTTGAAAGGAACCTTAGTGTTTCAAAGATGGCATGCTGGTTAATATCTCTGTTAAACATTCCTACTTGCTATTTTGGTTTTAACTTTTTTTTTAAATTCCGAAGAACAAAAGTAAATAGAAAAAGAAAAGGTAAACATCTACAAAATGCGACAAACAAATGCCCCGATTCCACAACGTTGCGCTCCCTGGTAATGTCGCCGATTTCACTTGTCCTGCCTGCTCCACACTAGTTTTGTCGCTGAACTAAATAACAAAAGCCTTAATAGAAAAGTAAAACATAATATGAATATCTATTTTGAAAAAAATCGCATTCTTCAAATATTTGCATAATTTAGAATACCCAGTATTTTGGGGCCAGTTCTTCTTGATAGCATATATTTAAATAATTCATGTGTGTATGAAAACCTTAATTTCTGAGTCATTCTTTTTGTTGTGCATTTTAATGACAAACACTAGAGTTTTTAATTTTCCTGTTTATTTTATGAATTATAGGTCATACTGGCGCTGTAAGATGTATCGAAGTTCTTGATAATGAAAACTCATTTCTCACAAGTAGTAAAGATAAAACTGTCAAACTATGGTCTCTTCGGAGCTGTGGAGATGGTTCTTCACATATTCCTTGTCAGTGGACATACACACAGCATCGAAAATCAGTATTTGCCGTTTCATTTTTAAAATCTCTTCGTCTTGTTGGATCTTGTGATAGCACAGTTCATGTAAGCTTTGTTTCTTTTCCCTGCTAACATTAAATTTTCCCTCTAGTTATTTGTATTGGTAATCAGTTTTTATATTTAAATTATATAGTTAAGTGTGCTTTCAAAATTTCCCCTGTAAATTATGATGGTCAAAAAATAGATATTCTGAATTTGTCCACATATAAAGCTATGATGCATAATTCATTATCTTGTTACAGTGAAAATATAATTTCAAAATTAACTAAAATGTCATATAGAATAATTTTTCCCATTTTAATTGGAAATATGTAATTTGCTTAGAAGACTTGATAGGTAAAATAATCGCCACTTTTACGCCGGATAAAAGTACTGTTAAATTTAAATTATTTGTTTAAAATTCACAAATTTTAAATAATTTAAATTTTTTATAGTAATTTAAAAGTACCTCTTGTTGTAGTTATGTATGCGGCATGTGTCAGTTATTTATCTTAATAGTTTTTTCTTTGTACTGACAGTTAGGTTATTTCACAAAAGGTTTAAAATAAATCCCAGCTCTAATTAAATGATTTTATGATTACATTTCTATCGCGCCGGCGGCCTGGTATAGGGGTAGCGCGTCTTCTCCGTGACCTGGGCCTCCTGGGTTCGAGTAGTCCCGGCTCGAGCATGGTTGTTCTTCCTCTGTTCTATCTGTGACATGTGTGAATGTGCTCTCCTGTGAAAAGGGGTTGTGCAAGCGAATGAGTGATGCGTGGGTGGCAAAGTCATACTCTTGGCCCTAGTTGGCTCTACTAAAACAAGAGACGCTCCCTATCGGCTTAAATCGCTGTCTGCGTAACAGCGGGCTTGTCCAAGGCAAGTGCAATAACAACAACAACGCACATTTCTATTACTTTAATTTTTAAAAAAACTCTCATGAATTGTGAGCATTTTAATCTATTTTCTGTGCAAATTAGAATTAGCAGTGTGTAATCCAATACTGCCATTAGAAGGGGGAAAAAATTGATTTTTAAGAAAATTGCTGAAAAAAACCCCGAAATTTATCCTGCTATTTGAATGCAAATTTTATACTGCCATTTGAAAAATATATTTTAAGAAAATTTGCTGCTACTTTGGAAATATAAGGCTGAAAAATATTTCTAGTTATAGAGGAGTTCAGCATATATATATATATATATTTTCTACGGATCGCCCCCCACCCACTAGTAAAAATATCCATATACAGTTTGTAATGGTCAAATAATTGTTATGTCTAAGTGTGCAGCTTTTTAACCGAGAGTGATTAATTGTGCAATTCGCAATTCAGCAGGTTGCGCCACCACTTTCCAAAGTGTTTGTGGACCTCAGAACTAGTCTCGGAATAATTCCTTATTTCAAACCGAGAAATCATCATTTGAGAGAAGGACATCCAATCAAAAACTTCTTCTCCTTGCTTAGATGAAAAGACAGAGGTTTAGGAAAATGCAAACACATACCATGTTTGTTTTTCGATTAACTAGATGATTATACTGTACATTATTTGTCGATATAACTACGGATAACAGTAAAATTTTCAGTTAACTTCGCATCTCGAAATCATCTTTTTATGAATCTTAGCCACATAAAAAAAGTTTAATGTGAGTTGACACAAATTTAAACATAGATATTCTACCAGAAGGTCTTTACGCTGAGGTATATTAAATCAATGTCATTACATTGTCTCCCCAAATATATTATGTACAATTATCTGAAATTTGGAAAATTATTGTTTTTTTTAAACAATGAAAAATTATTTTTTACGATTCGTCGTTTATTTTTTAACTGTGTTAATTGCTTTTCTTGCCGAAAAATTTATATCTGAAATTTATTTAATTCTAACTGAGAGAACATTAATTTTTATTAACTCGAAAGTATTTCTGCTAAAATATTTACTTCACTTTCAAAATAATAATTTTTTATAAATATTAAGTCAGGTATATAAAAATAAACAATTGAGTTTATGAATATAACCGAGCCTTTGTAACTTTATAGATGTTCTTTAAAACATCATATGCCCGTACAGCTGTATCGGATGATCAGTAGCGCCTCCAGTCTCGGCTAATAAGTGACATGAAGTACAATTCACCGTTATGTTTGAGGGCAGTTAAAAGTGATTTGTGCAACTGCCGACTCAGATGACGGGTTGTAATTAATTACTCGTTATGCCATCGATCGCAGTTGGTTAATAGCCTCCATTAAAGCCAATGCCCCGTAACTCACCGATGTGATTAGAGGCGCAACCAGTTACCTATGGCTAATAGGACTTTTTGTTCAAATATATAGTCACTGTATAACAAATTATTCATTGTGTAACAAATAAAACTATTCATTGAATTCAACTTTTCATTATTCTTTACTGCTGTTATGTCTTATTATATTTTACATTTTTTTTTTTTTGCAGTTAGTAATCAGGAGAATCTCTTTCTCTGTTTATTGATTTGTAATCTATATTTTCTAATTTGTGCAGATTTGTATGTATTTAACATTTTACATAAAATTGTATTACATCTTTTTTTCCCCTTAAGATATGGGATCCATTTATGGGCTCTTGTATAAAACAACTAGAACCTACCAAAGGAAGTCCTATCACTGTTCTTGAAGCTATGCCCGCACCAAGTATGACGTTTTTAGCTGCGACTACCAATTCAACTGTTAGGTACGAAAAATTGCCGTTATTGATATAAAATATGTTTTGTAGGCGAATCAAAAATTGATAAGGAAATTCAAAAAATAATACGTTAAATCGACCTCGATTGGCATGATAACTCCGTATTTAATAATGCATTACTTGTGATAGTTATAATAAAGATTTTGTTCTTAACACTTTCAACGCTACCGACGAGATATCTCGTCTTTCAGATACTTCCAATTACAGGTTTCTGTGGGCTAAAATTTGCCTCTTATGCAGTAAAGTTATTCTTTAGATATGTATTAGAAAGTTCAACCTATCTAAACTAATCATTTCATTATTAAAACTTAATAATGCATAAATATGATCTGTTTTTGTGCTTTTAAAAATTCTACATGCAAATAAATATAATTAATACATGGTATTTTCTTTAGCTACTGATTTTAGATGAGTTGCTTTACATATTCAAAATTTCTGCTTATAAACTGCTGAGGCAAACGAAATTCCTAACCTTGGCACTAAATAAGCTAGTTTTGTATGGCATATTAACATTCCCGTTAGCCAAGTGTTACTATAAATCAAATCTTTGAACAGTTTCCAGGAAATGAAAAATGCCTAGACAATTTTAAAATATTTGAGGAAGGTTGCATAAATAGCAATCTTATTTTTTGATATTTAAGCCATCAAATATGCATTCACCATAGCGAAGGTGCCTTACAAGAGTGGCATTCAGAGCGTCAATAATCTCTTTTTGAACCTGCTTTTGTTAGTTCTGGGATTAATGTTTTCATTGTGTTTGTAACGTGTATTGAATCTGGACAACCTGGTTGTTTCTCTAATTTTGGAAGAAAGTTTAATTATTAAAGATGTTTTTTCATGTTAAGTAGTGCATATAGTATTTGAAAAAAAAATTAATCAAAAGAACATAAAAATTACATTTGTTTTCCGAAAGGCGTGTTTAATATATTTATAAAATATTTTGGCTAAATTTTTAGTTGGTATTTTTTTCTTCATTAAAATATCTGGATTGAATTTTTACAGTTAGTATTTTCTCGTTAAAATAAAAAAAAAATGATAATTTTTTGTCTTTAGTATTAATGCTCACCGACTTAACGCATTGAATATGTACATTGAATATGTAATCTGATATATTAAGTATTTAAAACCGTAAAACAAATTATTTGCTAATCAATATAAAAATAACGTATTTTTCAATCTAAAAGTAAAAAGTGGATTTTGGCGAATATGAGTATTGAAGCATTCAACATTTTATCAACACACCAAACTTAATTTTCTGATTTTGTTAAGGCTACAAATGTTTGTTTCCATAACAAATTTCACGCTTTTTGTTAAAAATAATGTACTCATTTAGATTTAAATGTCGTCGTCGTATAATATAAAATATCACATCCGATTATTCTATCAAATATTGCGGAGTGATGACTGAAATACTGACTTACAAGCAGTTATAGTTACACCCCTCACAATCGCCCTTTCGCCACGTCTCTGCAAATATACGATTTGATTAACATATTGTCGCGTAGATGAGGTGAATGTAGTAAGTCCAATAGAAATGAACACACTCAAGATCAACTGAAGATTTTATTACCCATCTAACTGATTGAGAAACTACTTATATACAGAATTTGAAGGCTCGCAGAAAATTGAGAATTTACATAAATAACAGATTAGAATAATTAACATAAATTTGCATAATTAACATAACTTGGACATAAAGCAAATTGAAATTAAAAATCAATTCTTGACAATTCGCCTCGCTTGTATTCGAACCCGCAACCTTCCGCTCAGCTATGAGATGCTTCGTTCAGCCGACTGAGCCACGATGTGCTTGGTCGAAAGGAACAATTTTCGCTACAATATGATTAAAGATTCTATTAATATTTTTATTTCCTTTATCTGCCTATTATAATCGAATTCTCAATGTGGAGAAGTAGGCAAACCTTATGAAAAAAGTAGTTGCAAATTTTTGAAATTTATGTAATTATATAGATATGAATGAATGCATGCAAATAAAGTTTTTGTTGCTATTTTTCTTCTTCACAGTTGAACTTTTGCTTTTTCTCTCATAGATTCTTGGATGCACGTACTTGTAAATACATGCATGAATTCAAAGTGAATGTTGGAACAACTGGTCTCATCCGATCTTTGGCAGTCAGTCCAAATGGGTATTGGCTAGCAGTGGGGCATTCAACTGGTATGTTATCTGTTTTAGATGTTCGTACAGGTCTTGTGATCGGTACATGGCTTGGGCATGAAGGAGAAGTTTTGCAGGTAATCTCGCAAATCATTGAAGATATAAATTGCTTCTGTTAATGTAAATGCTTGATGTATTCTACACATTGTATATTTTAAATTTAAGTTCAGTATGAATATGCATATTTTCTATTCTTAGGAAATAGTAACCAGTATATTCTAAATGCATTTAAAAGGTAACTTACAAGTTACGTTACTCTGCATTTCAAAAGTGTTATATGAAAGCAAAATAAATTTTCATTTGATATTATAGACCGTCTGCAAATTCTTACAGAAAAAAGATGAGTTTTAGTACGCACTTAGATAAAACAGTATTTGTAATAACTATTTCTGCTTGTGTCCCCAAATCCTTTCCTATGGTTCTAGTGTTGATATCGCAGAGGTCAAGTCACAGATAGAAACTTACTGATTAATCTACTACTTCTTGCTCCACATGGTTATGTAGGCATATTGTGGGTCTTGGACACTTCCTGTCACCTATTATAGTGGATATATGTACTGGTATTCAATTCAAAATGGTCGTTTCAGAATGGACCTGTATTTTATTTTTCCTTTCTGATCCCATGAATGAAGTTCTATTGCAAAAAATGCTTTTGATTGTATACAGTCGTCATCATCTACATTATTATTATTACTGCATTTTTGTTTCAGATACCCTGCTTATCATAATTCTGTATAGTGAGACTTCCGGGACACGCAGTGTTTGAAAAGGGGAATGTTGTCACGATTCTGTAATATTGCTTCCCTTCACATTTAGTTGCATGATAAAGGGAAGAGTATTACTGATATTTAATTAGTCGCTGAATGAATGTAAAATCATTGGCCTCGGCCTTAGTGACTTAGCGATGAATTTGACGACTAAAACTAAGATTCCCGAAACTGCTGGAATTTTCGATATATCTCGTTTGGGAGTGAAGATATGCTATTTTTCTAAAAGCTTCTTTGTCCTGTCACGAAAGTTATAAAAGTTCGAGAAACAAAGCTCAAGTGTACAGTAGTCGAATGAATTCCATCTTTGGAATGTTGATTTCCAGCGAGTTTTCTTTGAGCGCCATGTGCTCCTGCGATTAGTTAATAATCCATTTGCTATTTTCTTAGTAAAATATCTTATCCGTTATTGGATTTGTTGGACTTTTCACCGTACACACAGATTCCCGTAATAGTATCTTATATTTTGCTCCTTTTTTATTTTCTATTAAGTGACAGAAATTTTAAATGAGTATTGAAATTACTTCTGTATAATTGTAGCGTCAACTCATCATTAATTAAAATTCTTTCGTTTTGTTTAAAGTTGTAACTAAAAATTTCAGAAATTATTTATTGAAAAAGCCTTTTTATTTATTTGAGTCTGCCTAATCGCTGCAGCTATATGTGTTTTAGTTTATTTATTATGAATTTTGAAGGAAAAAGTTTCATTATGTGTATCTTAAAGTTACATTCATATCAAAACATTAAAAAACTTACATCTTAGAAGTTTGTTTAAATTTTTCCATTTTTCATAAGACAATGTGAAAAATAAAATGATCTCTGATGTACTTCTTTTATCTATTTTATTTTAACTTCATCCCCCCTGTCTTTTGCAGTTAAAGGCGTTTAATAATTCATATTTCGTTACATCATCTCTTGACCATTCTCTGACTGTTTGGGAGTTTGAAGACACTCAGGCTAAGTGCAGTCTGAAAGGTACCATTTTTTATTATTATTATTCAAAGTTATTTTTAATCTATGTTATAACAAAAGCAATATTTTTTTCATTAAAAATTCTTCTGGATTATGTTATACCTTTATAAACGGTGTAGTTCATAAAAAAAATCGTGGATACTTATAATTTTTATAAACCATTCTTTCATGAGGAAAATAATAGAATTTAGATTACATTAGATTTAATTTAGACTTTCGTATTAGATTGTAAAATGTTCATAGAATTCTTGCCAGTTCATTTATATTTGTTCTAATTTTCAAATAATTTAATAAAAATATATTTAATTACATCCTATTAATTTTCTGTTACTATTGAAATCTATATTATTAAAGTATTGCGGTCAGCAATGCAGTGCTTTATTGCAATTAAAACATTATTTTTGTCGAAATTACTAATAATTTATTTGGAAATATTATTCTGATGAATTAATTAATTTTACCGATTTCAACTTTTTGATGCGAATTTCTCTTTTTTTGAGTTAGTGAGTAACTAGTAATCTGTAATTGTGTATTTCATTATCTGGAGCAAGCAATCAAGTATTTTTTTTTTCTTTTATTAAATTTCAGAGGCACAAAAATGTATTTTTGCATCCTTTCTAGTGAGTGAATAAGATAAAGAGAGAGATGCCCAAAATAGTCATACCTACACTTTATGGATTCTTTATTTTATGCACCAATACAATCTATTCTTCTTTCTTTCTTGCCTTGCTAAGGTAGTGACATATTCGCATCGGCGAGACATTAAATTTACATTCTTAGTTTTATACAAAATCATAAATGAACCTCATTATACAATCCCAAACTGTGTTGCAATTCTAAAGTGTAAGAAAAATTAGGTAGCCTTATCAGGAATGAAAACCATTCTTGAAATCCTTTTATTGCCTCTGTTTTATTTTAATGGTTCATGGATTTTAGTTTCGCATTGTCTAGATTTCGCCATGTATCATCATTACATATTACATATTTCATCACTTAATTTTATTTTAATGTCAACAAAGATGAATTTTTCTTATTTAAAAATGAATTAGTCAAAAAAAAAGAAGTATTTTTGAAGTGGATTATAAATTTTTTATGAAAGATTAATATACAATTCTTACTAAATTTTTTTAAATTAATTTAATAGAATGCTAATTACTTTAAACTGCACACTTTATTCACTGTTAAGTGTCAATAAAATTTTATTCATTTTTTATATTTAGGAGCATAATACTTTTTTCTTTCTTTTAATTTGATTACTTTAAAATTAAATATTTTCAACCACATTAGTAATTTGCTTAATGTTTAATCTAAGAATAAAATATGCAATTACCAAAAATGAATCAAAACAGGTGAAAATGTATTGATATGTAAAATTATAATCTGTTAGCGTCTACTTTATTTATCTCATCCTTGATTTTGGAGCATTCCTTAGTAACTTTGGTTTTCCGTAGTCAAATTTTTTTGTTAAAAATGTTTTATTACTTATGAAAATGATAAATTAACTCAATAAATAACAATTGATCGTTTTTTGTAAGTCAGAAGTAAATCAAAGTAATTATAGAAATGTATTGCTTATTAAATCCTAATTCTATGTATAGGCCTCTTACTATATAGGGTGTGGCAAAAAAAAAAAAAAAATTCTTGGACAAAGTTATTACATCATCGAATAAAAGTTAATTAATTTCTTTTTAATTTGTTTGTTCATTTCTTTTTGTCGACCATTTTCATTATAAAATATTTTGTCTGTTAGTTTACATATTTTTTTTTACAATGTTGTTTAAAAGATCTGCTGTTTTAGAGTTATTTAAGCGAGGAAAACGACAGTGTGAAATCATTCGTTTGCTTAATGTGCCTCTGCAAACAGTGTCTGATGCAATCTGCCACTTCAAAGAGCTTGGCATTTATCGTCAATGTCCAGCAAGCGGACGAAAACTTCCTATAATGTCACTATGAACTATGACACTTCCAATAATCATAAAACTATCAAAAAGTGAGTTAAAAAAATTCGAAGATTTCCTTGAGAAAGATCGCTTATGAAATGGGAATTAGTGAACGATCAGGGCGGCAAACACAGAGCTTGGATTGAAGCCTTACAAGTTCCGAAAAGTTCAACTTCTGAAGGAAGAAAAATTCGTGCGGCTCCAAAGATACAGAGAAATTTTGAGACGGGCTGCACGTCAGCTCTGGGAGAGATTCCTTTTCACTTATGAGAAGCTTTTTAGCGTCCAACAAGCTCATAACTCAGGACGATAGGAGCTGGGCTGTAATTGTTCTAAGCACCTCGGCAATTGTTGAACATCGCCAACATCCAAAGTCGGTCATGGTTTGGGGCAGAATTTGCCCAAGCGGCAAACACTTCTGATTTTTGTGGATGACGGCGTTAAAAAAAGTGCACCAGCGGGACATTAGAGAAGGTTTTGTACTTCTGTGGGCCAAAAAGCACTTCGGGAATGTAAACTGGACTTTTCAACAAGACTCACAAGGTCAAAAGGCACAAGACTGGTGCAAGGTGCGTTTTCCGGACATGATATCATCTGAAACCCCTCTATCCTAGGAATTATATTGTATGGTCCGCTTTGGAGTTTAGGGCCTGCACTAAACCACACAAAAGTTTGGTCTCTCTAAGGCGATCGTTTCGGCAGGAATGAGATAGATTAATGGTAGAAAACTTGCGGCCCATTGCTGAAAATTTCAGTAAGCGTTTACGACTCTGCATCGCTGTAAATGGCGGTCGCTTTGAAACCAATTAAATTTATGTATGAATAAAAGTCTACTCTTATTATTGTTTGTTTTAATTTTATAATTTATTTATTTTTAATAAAGTAATAAAAATTGTTTGTCCGGGTTCTTTGCCACCACTTGTACTTAAAAATTGTTAGAAAGTATCTTCGCGTTGATTTACCTTTATTTGTGATTGATTGACTTGCCAATTCTACGGATAATTGTGAGTTTATTGTAAAAATTCAGCATTTCTGACATTTTTATAGTGCTGAAATTTTTAATTCATATCCACGATAATACAGTTTACTTTAAATAATTTATACTGGTTTTAGTAAATTTTGTACGTTGTTGGTTCTCTCTCTACTACCATAATAGTCTTTATATATATCAAAATTTATGTTTTATTACAAGTTTACATGAGAAAACTTTTGTAAAATGCAATCTGTCATTTAAAAAAAAATGTTTTGATAGCTATTTGGGATATTTTCAAAATTGGTTTTCGTTATTGTAGGACCTATGGAACCAGTGACAAGCATTTGCTTCTATGGCAATGAAGTTATATCTGGCACGTCTGGGAACAGAATTGGTCTACATTCGTCTACAGATAAAAACGTAAATAATCTTTTTCTTGTCATTTATTAATTTAAATTACATAAGTATTATAAATATTTTTTCTCCTTTGAATCTTATTGCTTTTATCCCCAATTTATAAAATCTATGCTTTATTTTGTATGGAACATTAAATTGAGTGGGGAATTGTACTAAAAGTAGCGATTCGTACATTAGGGCTGCAGGGTTGCAACGTCTCCTTATATTTTAAGTTATACTTTCGTTTCTTATCTAATTTACTAACTTTTCCTCTATAAAAGTTCGATGTTCTGAGCTTACTTCATCACTCTGAGAGTCCAATGGCCAAAGAAAAATGGAGAGAAAAAAATTTGAAGAGAAGACAGCAAATGCAAGATAAAATGGACTGGACTAGCCGTCCGACAACTGATGAAATCCATAGCATTCAAAATTGATTTACTGATTTGAAGAATAAAACTAACCTTTTCTCCCTATAGCATCAAAGCTGCGAAATTTCGGTTTCGCTTCTGTTAACTCAAAAGAAACATTTGATTTCTTGATTATTCATTTTCTTTTATCGCTGTATGAAAAAGAAAATACGTAGATAATTTTATGAGATTTTACATAGGTAAAATGTTTATCAAAAAGGTTAAATTTTTATTGATTATTCGATGTACAAAACAATAAATGTTGCAAATCTTTAAAAAAAGTGTATTTTCGCAGTTTTCAGTAGCGGAAAATTGGATATAAAAATACGGATGGCTTTTTGCCTGATATGCGGATTCTTCAAAAGTCTCCATGCTGGAAAACCCAGTATCAGCTAAAATTTCGCGGATGAATTGATTCTAAACATGATTGATTATGTGATTTTATTATAAAAACTTTAATTATTTTGTTCTCTATGTTTACGGCAGAGACGATACATGGAATGTTGGTGTGAATGACTTATGTTCTATTCTTCAAAAAATATAAAGGAGTACGAAAATTCTATAAACTATTTAATAGTTATATCAGTCCTTCGTAACAACAAATTTCATATCTGGTTTGAAATATAAAAATTTAGACTATTTATAGGCAAAGTAGCACTTTTTGTTATTAACATTTTTGCAGAACTGCAAATTTCTGAGATGACGAGTCGTCACTTTATACATGTTCAACTTTCTTAATTTGATATAATCAAATTTTCAGATTCAGTTTTTAGCAAGGTGTAATCTATTGACATTGAAAGTTAGCTAACTTTAAGGATACTTCCATGCAGTTTCCAGAACCTACTGATAGAGTCATGTATTATTAAACATTGTAAACTTCTTACAATTTCTTATTCATATTTCTTGAACATTCTTTGTAGAACAGGGTCATGCTACTCTAACATTGATTAGTTTAAAGGAATAAATTTTTAAGAATAGCAAAAAGGAGGGAATAAAAAAATTAAACGAAATAACCATTTGAAAAGGCTTAAAGAGTTTCGAATTTCACTTTAAGTTTTAAAAAATACTCAATTTATGATCAAAAGAAAAAATTTGGAAATTTCAGCAGAATGTAGACTGAAAAAGTGCTTAACCATACTGTGTTTGTCATTGCCACTTTTATTTAATTTCACATATTTCATACTTATAAGAATGAAATTTTTTAAATCACTTTTTCACTCTCCTATCATGGCTAAAATTCTGAAATTTTGTGTAGTTTCTATTTCTCAATGTCAATTTAATGCTTTAATAATTTACAGCTCTTAATTACCAACTGATATGCTGATTTAGCCAAAAATAGATTTCATTAGAAGCGGCGTCATATAGGAATGTGAGAAGTGTTAACGTTTAGATTCCATAATATTTGTAAACCTGAAGCATCAAATATGTTAGACAAAAATAAAAAATAATAATAATTATTTTTTATATTAAAAAAACTTAGAAGGGTGTTTTTTTTTTTTTTTTTTTTTTTTTTTTTTGGCAAAAAAAAAGTATGAATCAAAGATTTTGTAATTTAGAAATTTATTAAATGATTTGCCTAAAATTCTAGAGATAAGAAATATATTATCTAGTTCCTGAACTAAGAAATAAGCTGTAGTTTTATCCAGTCTTAAAATACTGGGGTTCAATTGATAAATTACATGAAATTTTCGTTTTTTTTTTTTTTCCTCGTTATGAAGCATTAAAACAACTGTAAAATCGTCTGAAATGAACAGATTGTTTATTTTATAGTTCAGGGATTATAAAACATATTAAATTATTATACTCAAATATGAAAAATAATATGCATCATATTTTAATTTTAGGTTTTTTTAGGAGTATTTTACCAAAATTCAGAATATGAGAAAATAGTACTATTTAAAGAGTCAAAATAGCATTAAGATATATATTATGCAATAAAGATGAATGCAACTTTCCAAAAAATCAAAATGTGTATAGGAACGAGATTAAAATTATTAAAAAATAAAGAAGAATAAAAAGAAATATTGCTAAAAATTGATTTTTTTAACATAATTGCCAACAGTAGTGACCAAAATTTTAGAAATGCTTTGGAAAAACCGCATTTTCAGGTTCCATACCTCGGAAGAGCAGTTACATTTAAGAGAAGTGCCATAAAATTATACATAATTTTTTAGAAAATTTAATCAAGAATTTAATAAAATTGTTTTTTATAATTGATATTTGAATCAGAATAGCAGGTACGAAGAAGAAAAAGGAAAACAAAAATAATGACGTTTACAAAAATTCTCACTGATGATAGGTAATACTTGCGTAACTTTCAGCTTCATTTATGGCCTTGTTATGCTATCTCATAGAGTTCAATGCTTTTAATCCTCAACTGTTATAATATACCATTATTTAATTATTGCTTCATTTAATTTCGTTAGATTTTCAGTTAGGTTAAGGTTTAAGTAATTTCCAGGCCATTCCAGTTGTGAATTAAAATTGTCTTGAAAACAGTATTTACATACAATGGCAACATGACACGGGGGCCGAATCCTGTTAAAATATAAATTATCTGAGAAAAGATCATATGTGAATGACATCAATATAGGAACGAATATTTCATTTATATATTTTTGGGGATTTTCCCATTAATCACAGATTCTAACCATATTTTTGCTGACATGCAATCTCTGATCATAACTCTAGCTGTTATGATCTGGAGTAATGTTTAACAAGATATAATGCAATCAGGATGAAAATCTTCTCTTCCTTACATATTATATGTCATTCTTACCATACAGTGATGATTTGATCTCATCATTCCAATTCACACTGTCCTTTTATTACTGCTGTCCTGTTTATATGTTGTTGTTTTTTGCCTAGTTTACTCCTTCTACCTTTATTTCAGATTTAAAAGGGCGTGTTTCCTGGAATTCTTGTATTTAGAGCAGATTCTTGCAATCTCCGTTGAACTCACTCACACTCAACTGCACACTATATTACTCTTTTTCACTTAGTATACTCCCAGCTGATTTTCTTCAATCATATAGAGAGCCTTTTGATTATTCTGTTATTGCTTGATATTTTAAATCTTTTCCTGTATTTGCTAGTGACTGAGTTTCCTTATACTTAAAAAATTCTGAAATATCCCTTTGAGCTAGATTTCCACCAATTTTCTTTCTAATTTCGTTACAAGCCTTGTTCATGAAATAGTAAAATTTTACATCGTTTTTGGGGGGTGACCGTTCAACTCTTTGTGCAGTTTCTTTTATTTATGACATTTTAGCAACTTAGCAATTGAAGAATACAAAAAAAGAAGAGTGCCCATTTTGGTAGCAGTCGCAAAAAACACGGAAAAACGACTAAACTCAACTCCAAAACATTGCATCAATTGATAAATTCTACCAATAACAAGATATCACTTTTTGACCGCCTAAACACTCATATGCTACATTCAAATGGCCATATCTTATCAATTGCAGCAATCTATATTTCTTTCTTCTGGTTATTTCACTGTAACTTCGGAAAATATAATGTCAATTGAACATAATTGATTGAATTACTTTTATGTTTAATTATCTTTAAGAGGATGTATAACCTTTTGATATTACTGTAAATACTGTTGCTTCTATGAGTCATCAAATCTCCCAAATGCGCTCACTTCATAAGGTTTCTACAATTTTAGCCACCACTGTATGGTAAAATATATTTAATTATTTCTATCAGAATTATACGGTTTAACATTCATATTTTTGATAAATAAAATTAAAGTAAGAAATTAAGGACATTTTAAAATTATAAGAATTAAAAAAATTATTCTTAAAATAAGAATATTTGAATTAGAATATTTTCTATTATAGTAGAATAGTAAATGTAAAAATTATGTCGAAATTATAATATTTGTTCTTAGGAAAAAATTAATATAAAAGACAATAACAAAAAGACGATAATTAACTTCACTATAATATTTTATATGACTGTTTAGAAAAGGGATGTTAACTTAAGAATTGCCGATTGATTTAGTATGATGATTTTCGTACGGTTTTAAATCTTTTTTTAAGCTACAATGAATAGCATAAGAAATAAAAACTAGAAAATAATAAATATAAAAGACTTTATAAAAACGCTTTTTTTAGTGTAGAATAACTTTAAAAAAAGCTTGAGGCACGGACGATAGTTGAAGAAGGATGTAAAATCGAAATGATTATCATAAGAAAAAAATTGTGAAAATTTATTATATAAAAATTAAAAAGCATTATAAAAAATGAATTATAACCCTGTTATGCTTTAGTTATTTGTGTCTGCACCTCCTGTCTTTGAGATTTTTATTTTGGTCACCAGATTTCCTTTTTATCCTTCTATTTTTCCTTTTTAATACCTTAGTGGAAACGTTTTCTAAAAGTTTTGCATTTATTATTAAACGTCTCTGGTTCTCTTAAAATTTATTTACTGCAAAGTAATTCTGTTTTTGTTCTTCCTAAGTTTTTTTAGTAATTATGATTAAAATAGTTAGCAAAAGCTAGTAATGTTATATATTAAAGTTTGATCATTTTGGTAACGGATTTTCAATAAATAAATTTTAAAAATTTTAATCATCAATATATTTGTGGTTGTTTTATGATAATAATACCTGTATAATTCTCAATTTGGTTTGTATTTTGTGTTTTGTAAGTATGGATACAATCTGATTGTTAGTTTTCTAATATAGATATAAACCGCGATTTCCCCTCTTTTTTTTTCTGAAAATTCATTCGGGTTTATCGAAGGTTTTGAAAGATTATATTTGTTATATTGCTGCCTTTGAGGACGCTTGTTATATTATGCGCTTATGAAGTTATGTTAGGTTTTTTAAATAGGTTTTCAATGGAAGTAATATGCTCTTTTTTTATTTGTAATATTTTCGGCGGCAGTAAAATTATTTTCTTATTCTAATTTTTTTCATGCCCTATTCAAAAAAGGAAGAAGAAATTTTTTTAGTTAACTTAAATGAGGAGGACTTATTTGTGGAATCTTATTATTTTTAATCCTACCTTTAAAAAGAAATTTGGTAATTATTTAACCATTTTATCTATTAGTGAGTTGCAAGTAATATGAGTAGTAAATCATCATCTCTTTAGATTCAGATTAAACACATCATCGTTAAAATATAAAATCTAAAGGTTTGGGAAAATGATTAAAGAAATGGATAATGATATTAAATTCCATCTGTTTCATAATTTTGCTCTTTACTACAACTGAAATTGTCAATATATATATTACAAAAGGCAAACGATGCACCGGTACATATATTAAGTTCAATTCTCTTTTATAGAGCAAAGGTGTTCAAACATGTTCAAAGTTTTTCTACATATGTATTTTATCATACAGATTATTAAATGACTTCTTTCCAAATAGCATTTTGTATAAATTTTATATTAAATTCTTTTTAGAAATGGTTTAATTTCTGTTGCTTTAAAGTGGTGTTATGAAATTTATTTTGTTGTCGTTCTTTTTCAGGCCGTATACACAAGTACTAGATTGCGTTCCGATACTTTTAAAGGTGTGCTAACAACAATGGCTCTTCTTCCCTTAAATAGGCTTCTTTTGTTAGGCACTGATAATGGAAATGTTGTTCTTTTATCTTAGTACTTCTTACTGTTATTTATTATTGTAAAATATGACAATTCTATAATGATAAATTTATCAACTGTGGGCAAGTATTTTATACATTGAGAAAGATTTACCATATATTGTATTAATAATGTAGAAAATGTTTTCAGACATGCTACGATACCATCTGAAGATATATGATGTAGAGAATATTTACGAAAGCAATATTTACCAGTTATATATCTGTGTATTATAAACATATGTAAATTTTGC
Source organism: Argiope aurantia (assembly GCA_026543865.1). Lineage (NCBI taxonomy): Eukaryota > Metazoa > Arthropoda > Arachnida > Araneae > Araneidae > Argiope > Argiope aurantia. The sequence continues at coordinate 331,302 of JAPMOR010022429.1, forward strand.
TTTTAGTTGTGAAACTCATCCAAGCCCTGTGATAATATTTATTTATTTGTGATCCTGTTCTGTATAAAATATAGCTATGCAGTTTAAGAATTTATTTTTTAATACTAAATTGAAAAGATTTTCTTGTAAGAATTGACTGGATAATTATTTGTAAAACCGCATCCAATGAATTGTATAGAAAACATTTTCTAGTTGCTGAATTTTGCTATGCGTTATTTCATAATAAAGGTTTTTGTTATATTTTATTGAAACGTTTTCAATTCTTTAGATACTTTTCATCATAATTTGAATTTTGACAGTTCCTTTTGTTATATAAATTCATAGTGCTTCCTAAATTAGAGATGAAAATTTGTGATGGTTGCTCAACGTGTTTAATGTTGATCATTAAACAGTTGATGTTTGTGGATCTGTCAAAATAAACATTTTTAATATAAATTTTACTAAAATATCATCTTTCATTTATATGTAAGATGATATTTTACATGTATACATTATCCGTAAAAAGATACGGGTTTATAATCGGGTTTAGAGAGATGCATTTTTTCTTCTGCTTTTCAACAATATAAAGAATGAAAGAAACATTTGAGGCATTTAGCATTTCAAGTCAAAAACATTACTTGAAATATTCGAAAAATAGAAATATATAACACAAGTCCATGACTTTCTAAAATGTTTGTTGGACAGAATTTGGTGTTTCTATGCTTTTATTAATGAGAAATCGAAACGTTTTATTATTAAAGCATTGGTTAAATTAATTGTGAACGAAGATTACGGTCATATATCATCCTTTGTATTGAAATCGAAAACTTAACCTTTGCAATGCAATTTACAGTTTACAAAATATTCTTAATCCGAGTGACTCTTAGTAAATATATTTTCATTTTGACAATATTTTCAATGTTTAAAAAACACTTTTGCATTCCAGCAGATATCTACATGCATCATCCATTATGATTGTCATCGAATAGGTGACAAATTAACTAGAACAACTGTTAAATTAGAGAAAGTCTTCAGTCTTTGGCTGTACCGCCATCAAACCAGCCTAGAAAAAAACGCAGCTAATATCCTCAGAGCTCGGATTTTTTAAAAAAATTATATATTACTTATTTTCAAAGGGAAGCATTAAGTATTAGAAGGGACGACGCATGCCATTGCCTTGCTTCGATACTTGGAATCTCTATCGGCTGTCTTGTTTACCGCTCTTTAATTGAAATACATATTGTATGCTTCGAAGAATAGGCTCATAAATGATGCACAGTGTTTGAGGGAGAAGCATTCCTCTTAGCAATGGATCTATCAAACATTAAGGCGAATTGTGAAGAAGCTGGGATTCCAAATACTGGGTGGGGTGCAATGAAATGCACTACTTTATCGGCATGCTTTTTGAATCATACTTAAATGCCCTTGGAAGTGGTAATAAGAGTGTTGTATTCTTCAGAAGCTGTTGCTCTGTAGAGAATAAAATCTGAACAAAACGAAGGGCATAATACCTCTTTTAAATGAACAATAACTCCGTTTTGATTTCTCCCTTCAACATTACATGGTCTAAGATGTCCGAACTCGTATCAAAATGAAATTATATTCACCCTAAAGAGTAAGCACTTGTTTGTACATCTCCGAATTATAACCGCCCCTTGTCTGAAATTGAATGAATGTCGATTCTTCAGACAATATGACTTGTTTTTGCTATAGGGCCCATAAGTTAAATTTGCTCTAACAAACATTTTTGTTCGAAAATCTCTCAAATCTGACACTGCTAGATCTCACAGTGACGGTGGATGAATATGATTCGTATGGTAGCTGTTGAAAAACTGATACATTCTTTTTCACGGCTATTAGGCGACAAACGACTGTAATTCTAGTATGAAATATCTTATATTTTCTCAGAGGTGTTCGTTTTATTTTGAACCTCGTTTATAGATGCTTGAGCTCAACTCGTTGTTAGTGTTTTGATAAAGAAATCAGAATGCATTACCACTTTAGTTGTTTAGAACTAATATTTGCTATTTATACATTGAAGTGTTTAGTTTCATTGATCTGCTGTTAAGATAATGTGATCTTTGGATATGAAAGTTTATTAAATCAAAATATTTTCTCTGGGAAGCTTTTCATTTTTATAGCAGCAAATGAAAAAACAGCCACCAAGATAACTGGGAAAATGCAGGGAATTTAATAATAATCAGAAAATGCAGGGAAATTTGAAAATATCCATAAAGACAGGGAAAATACGTGGAATTTTAAGTTTTTCTTTTTCAGCTTAAAAATGCCTATCTCTAAACTTTGCATGAATAAAAGATCGTATCCAACACTTCCCAGCTCTAGTTTCTAAATTTGTTCTACTCAATGTGAAGCTGTCTTATCACACCAAAGTAACGTGACTAAAGTAAAAGCTTTAAAATAAAAGCTAATTTTTCGAAAAATGTCTTTGAAGCTAAATAAGTTTTGAATGTGTCCTTATGACCTCTCTTTTTCCTTGTTTTCTTCTTTTTAAAGATAGCATCACTTCCTGATCATGGATGTGACAAAAACCTTTAAAAGCCGCCAAAAAAAGGAATACTTTGCTTTATTTTACAGAATACAGTTGTGATTTCAAGTTAATTCCTCTACAGCTCATATTAACAGATATTTTAAGAAACCTCCGGAATTTTATCTAGTTTCCGGGAGGGGAAAAAATTTGACGGTTGTATCCATGACTTACGAAATTCTATTTTTCTTGCTTGAATTCGTCGTCTCGTCGTCAAATAAGTAATCTGTACTTCGTCGAATTTAAAATGAGGTTTTCTTTTCTATTTAATTGTTTTATTGTATTCCCCGCCTGCAATTTCCTAGTGTCTGCTAACAAGTCTATTCTGCAAAAAGTCTTCAAAAATGAAAGTTAAATTTTCACTGATATCAAATCTACATAAAATGACACTGGTACTATATATTTCTACTAAGAACTTTTTGTAGACATATATAATTTTGATACATTCCATTTTTTAGTTACATATTTCAGTTTTTCCTTTATTTGCATTTAGCGGTTTTTTTGCAGTGACATAAGACGCGTTCGCTTTGGGTCTTGAGACTCTGAGGGTGTCTATTAAGATTCTTGAGGGTTCTTAAATATATTTAACGCACAGGTCTAATTCCATCTTTCGGAGGATCAAAAGAAATCAGACATATAATCAAAATGTGAAAATATCATTCAAAAATGTTCTCATCTAACTAAATAAAACAGATGAATTATCTTGATATTGAGGGATTAGGTCAGAGCCTTTTTTAAGACTCATATGTTGCTGTCGAGGTTACTAGCTGATAGTGGTTGAATGAAGGTACTTAGCGGACGGTCTTTAACAAAGAATAATTTCCTTATTATAATTAAGTCACAACCAAGGAATAGTCGTTAAAAGGTGAAATGTCCTACTTTTAGATTTTTTAGCTTATCAATGTTTACTATTTAATAAGGTATAAGTAACTATGCTATTCAGAACTAATGGATGTTCGAACCGTTCAACTATAAAGAATGAAATAATATTGGTATGTGTTTGATAGTCTTTTTCACCCCAAAAGGTAAATTTTATTGACTTATCATTTCTTTGTGAATAATATTTCATAAGTATGGAAATGATTCTTATATACCAAAGTTGAGCATCATACTCATTGCTTATCAAATAAAAATAACATTTTAAATTCGCTTAAATCAATGATAGTTATTTTTTTATTCAGAATTATTAATAAACATATTTAACAATGTTTTATATTAAATTTGTCTGTACTCTAAATTATTACATAAATTCAATAAAAAATTAAATCTATGGAACAGAAAATCTATAAAGTATATTTAGTTTTATAAAGGTGTATAAGAAAAAA
>JAPMOR010022432.1:0-23443 GCA_026543865.1 Argiope aurantia
ACACACACACATTGAGCTTTATTATAAGTATAGATATAGATTTATTTGTTTTCAGCTCCGTTAGGATAATATCTTCTTCATTCAAATGACTCGAATTCCCGCTGAAAACTCGGAAGTATTTTAGGCCTAACCTAAGTGAGCATAGTCAATAAACAATCTTTGGCGATTTCTTTTGGTGATCACCTGTTGCAATAAGCATGATAAGTTTGATATTTTTTTAAGGAGATTAATCATTCGAATACGCAAGTTTTGTTTTAAATAACATTGAAAGAAGAAAATGTGGACCTCCCATACAGAAAACTGCCATTGATATTGAAATTTGTTTGAAATTTTGATATCGTATTTAATTTAAATTAAAAGAGGAAAGAAAATTGTATAAGAAATAGAAAATATCCTACAGGTACATATGAAACCAGGAGGAAATGTCTCCCCCATACTTTCTCGCATTCTCTCTAATAAAGGTGCTATCCCATTCACCCTGCAAAAAAAATTGTGAACCATGGGTAAGGCAAACACTTGTACCGCATTCATGCTTGGCCCGAATTTAGCATTTTTACTGAACCCATTCATGATGCTTGGGATTTATTTTCAAGAATACTGCTAATGGTATCCAAAAACTGAATTCTGGTTTTAGATGCATTTTTTCCAACCGATTGAAATCAAAGTTTGACTTAGAATTACAATTAAGTCCCAAAATCACATGCCAAATTCCATATATTTTGGTCCCTGCGTTTTCGAGTTATTGTATACATTGCTGATTTCTTGACGTATCCCTGGCTTTTGTGCCAGAAAACTTAACGAACCAACTATCTAGACGCATCTTTTTCAAAGGTGATAGATATTTGCACTTCCTATAAAGACAAACTTAATGAGAGTGAATTTCGTTCAAAGTTTGTTTGAAATCTGCAAATTTGATGTAAGGACAATATATGAAATATCATTGGTTTAGCTCAAAGTTTTTTTTTTTAAATTATTGTGTTTGCCGATAGACAGACTTAACGTTAAAAAAAATGTGTATTTTTTTTAACTCATAGATGAATTTTTTTTCACTATTACAATACTGTTTCTATACTTAATACAGGACAAAGTATAAACTGCACTTCACCTTCATTCGACTCAACCAAATTGTAGGCAAATACACATTTTACTTATCTTACGTGCTTACGTTTTCGCCAGTGTTGTAGATTAAATCGCTATTAAGAAAAGCATTCTCACATTTGAATGTTGATCAGTATAAAAATGATTACTTTCCACTTGTGCTTGATGATTACTTTCCACATTAAATTTGTGGTTTTATTGAATTATTCTGCTCTTAAAGAAAAGAAAAAAAAATTGTTTGAAGATAAAACGAATGTATTAAGAATCGCTTTAAGGTTAACAAATTTGAATTTTTCAAACATTAATGTTTTTATTAAACAGCATCATCATGGAAATGAAACAAAATGGATGGACGAGAAACAAATGCGGGGACATTAAAATGAAGTAAAGGGCATCATGCTTACATTTATTTCAAACCTTAGTAAATGAGAGACATCGTCAGACACCTAATATATGAAGATTACAGAAGTTTTTCGAGCTCTAAAGATTTAAGATCTTTCAATAATTGAGTTAGGATTATTTCTTTTAATCTATATTGTTACAAACCTGTAAAGTTGCTTCTCAGTACAGTTAGTTCTATCACGGAAAAGACCGATTTACAATCATCTGTAGTGGATGCTGCGGGATATTGCATAGATCATGCAAAAAGTGTTGCTTAAAATACCATATGAAATATTTCTTACTGTAGGTAGAAGATATATTGTTGAAAAATGTCTAATCTGTATTGAAAAGAAGATTACAAACATTTCGGTTCTCTTCTACAGGATTTTCTTGCGAATAATCGGAGCTAAAATCAATTCTGCTCACAACGCTTCAAGATGGTGAAAAAGAACTTTTACTGAAGACGAATCTTGATAATAATGACTTTTGAGCTTGATCAAATAATGCAAAATGTATTGTTGAAAACTAGAATTCAGTGTAATAATGATTATCACGTAGCAATTCTTACATATTGTTACAGGCAATATGCATGTGTTAAATAATGTTAAAGAAATTATTAGTAAAAGGGACCATGTTAAGTTTGGAATAATAACACTAGACATGTAACAATGCTTTTTTAAAAGCGAATTTTCAAATACAGCAATGTTTTGCATTCTTTATTTTCCTGTCTCTCTTATCTCTGAAATGGCAATTGATCTCCCAGCTGAACTTGGAATTGAAGCAGCCTGGTATATAATATCATGTCATTAGAAAGAAAAAAAAAGTTTGAAAGATTGCGAATTATATGCATTATAAGTTGTTGGGAAAGATTAGTTTATATATTAATATAACAAATAAACAGTGAACAATAATGTTTTGCTTATTGCTAAGAATACGATAGATGACCAGAAAAGGCAAAAATGAAATAGTCGAAGGTTGGTAATTTTAATAACGGGCCTTTAAACATGATTATATATTTCTTTTAATGTTACCCTTATTTCTTTGAACCTCTCAAAGAATTCAGTCAAAATTTCGCAATATATTATAGATTGAAAATGCAGGAAAACGAACTTTTCATCAATTTTTAAATAACAAATCCATTTAACTGAAGATAAATGAAAGTATAAACACAAAAACGAGAGACAGAGAAAGAGAGAGAGAGAGAGAGAGACAGATACAAACAGAGAAAGAGAGAGAGAGAAGTTTTAATAGTTGGCATTTAGCAATGTATCCATTTCAGTTTGACGCGAATTGGAAACAAAACACTAACCCAAACGTTATTTTCCAGTGCAACAAGAAATTCCAGACAAGAAGGGTTTTTTTAATTGTTCTTCATAAGGAAATAAGAAAAAATTGAAAACCTGATACTAGCACTTGCATAGTTTCTGATTTTTCAATAAACATTGTTGAATTTTTTTTACTTAAACATAAGATAACTTGTTGAGGATATTCTTTACTAACTTAATCGAACAGAAGATCGCAAATGTTAAAAAAATACTCTTTTATTTATTTCTTGAGAAATACAAATCGTTTTAAGTACAACTTTTCAAGACAGCGATTGGAAGACTATTTCCTCGAATACATATCACCAAAATGATTTTGGGCACGTCATAGATTACATTTCAAAACATTGATTAAAAAGGTACGTAAAAATGTTTGGAACTGCAGATATAGGAAGTATTGGAAAGAGAAAAATAACCTGCACTGAAAAGATGACAACAGACCGTTGGTCTTTTTCCTTCAAGATTTTTTATGAATTAATCAGTGGTAAGAAGAAGTTCCGCACCCATTTTTCTAAAATAATGTTAGAAGGACTCTTTCTGAAGATGAAACTGTATAACAATTACTTTTGCATTGTTCATATAATGTGAAAATTATTGTTGGACCTTGTAACTTGGCGTAATAATGATTTTCAAATAACAATATTTTACATTTTTAAAATCAATCTGAATGCATATAAATGATATTAAAAGCACTGTTGGAGAATGAAACTTTAATTCGGGACGGTAAGGATCCATCGGTAACAATGTTAACTTCTGTTTTTCAGAGTTTTTCTTTTTTGTGCAACTACATCTTGAATTGTCGACATTTTTTTCGCTTTCCTTAGAAATACAGATGATCCGAGCGCTTAATTTAATAAACATGAAGTTAGTATTAAAGAACACATGTTCTTAACTATATGGTATTTGGTGTACATTGATAAGGGACCGCTCGCTAACTAAACGGATTCTAGCTTCTCTTGGAGTCATACCATAACTTATTGTGTCAAAAAGGAAGAGTCTTCTCCATTAAACCCCATAAAAACAGATAAAATCGGATGGGGTTGGAGTATAGTAATAAAATCGAGCTGAGTTGCTTTTATTTCTTTGAAGAACGTATCTCTTTCTGAATTGGCTAGGTCTTAGTAAGCAGTAGTCTTTGGAATTGTACATTCAATTCCTATGGACATGGCTTTATGTTTATCATTATGATCCTTTTGTTTGCCAAGGCAAGAAGTGAATACAGCATTAACAAAAAAGAGAGAAATATTTATTATAGAATATTATTCCTAAAATTCATTTCTATTTAAATCCTAATATGTTCCGATAAATAATTTTAAAGTTTAATTTCTGTAATTAAAGATTTCTTTCTATTATTCATATATTTAAATTTTATATGCTAGCTTGAAATTTTCAAGCGGAATTCATTACACTATGTTTAAGTAAAGTACACAGTCAGATTTATTTATAAACTTTGGATTTTACAGGAAAAAAAATTTTTACATTCTTATGAAGATAATAAAATTTCACAATAAGACTTCAGAATTCTCACAAACCTCAACAAAATATTGCCACTTTTCCAAAAACTGGTGAAAATTTCTTTACGTTGAATAATTGTTGTATATGGTAGGAAAAAAAAATTGTCATTGTTACACTCAACACACGAACGGACGGACACACACACGCAACACTAGAATTACGTTTAATGAAAAACTGCCTCCATAAATTAAATTCGAGAGGACAAACATTAATCTTACTTAAATTAACAATTTTCTTTAAAAAATGGAGGCATGTGCATCTCTTTTTCTATCATTTATTTATATTTCCTCAACACTGAAGGGAAAATTTAAATTTTATTCGAGAATTCTTAAATCTTTGCTGAAAAATTGTAAATTATACAAATAAAAATTGTCTTCAATTTTCAAAATTACCATTTAAAGATATATTTGTTTAATTTTTTAATTTTTAATTAAACATAAATTTGAGAAGACAGTTGTGTATTAACCGCATGCCGCATGATTTAACCTCAAATGCATCTTGAATATTGCAATCGAATTAATACACGAGTACCGAAAAATTGCAGAAAAGAAAAAAAAATATCGTGCAATGCAAATAGTATAATACAATATAAAAAATTAATATTTTCCATTATTCGTTCGCAACTGAAATACCGCCAAATACCATAAGTGCTATTGCTTAAGCTATGAACTTGCTTGTTTTCGCCAATTGGATGGCTGACTAAGTTGCAAATTTTTACTTTTTGGTATTTTTTTATCCAAAACAAAATTACACATAAAAATTTGTAATGATAAAAAGGTCTAACAATTTGATAAAAATACTTTTACTAATTAGGAGCTGTTGATAAAAGAATAAATGTGATATGCATATTAAATAATGATATTTTGACTCTCTATGAATTAAATTAGGGGTTAGCGGGAACTAAACAAAATGAAATTTTGAAAAAATAACATGAGATAATTATTTTATTTCAATATCATCATGGAATATGTTCCTTTTTAAATAACAACAGTTGGAGACAAAATACCAACTCAAATATTAATGTTCTAATTCGACAAAAAGGTATGCAGATGTACTTGAAACAACTGTAAATAAGAGAGTTAAATTAAATAGAGGACTAATCTGTTTAGAGATTGCAAATACTTGGAATTGTTTCGATAAGAGCATTTCGTAAAATTTTGTGAAGTTCTGATATCGTTGATATAATGTAGATTTTATTATTGTAAACTGCATCTTGGAAAAATAATTATCCTCACAATACAATATTATGTGTTGATGATAACAATCGGCATGTGTTCCGAGAGATTAGAAATACGACAGATTTTTGGTCCGCGCGCGCTAGAGATTTTATATAGAGAGAGATGGTTCTTGTGTATTAACCGCATGCCATTGCCCAACATAATCTAAAGATTAACTATCTTGATACTTTTAGTATTTTTTGAAGTTTTGCGACTGGTGACCCTAAGTATATCCTTGGTGATAAGTTACTGCCATAGAATTGAATCACAAATGCACAACCTGACTTACTTATAAGTTCCGGATTAACAGATAAAAACTGTACATGATTTCAATAAAAAATAGAATTTCTCTACGAATTTAGATATAAAATTTCTTATTATTCTTTCATTCACTGAATTATTTGTTTCAGTTTTTATTAGAGAATTAATGATTTTTACTTCAATGAAATTCACTTGAATTTATGGTGAAAATTTTTAAATATCTTTAAAACTAGCAAATATGGACCTTAAATACAGACAATTGTCATTCATATTACATATTTGTTTAAAGTATTTTTGCACAGTTTAAATTTAAGAGGAGAAAAGTTTATATTTCAGATGTAAAAATAATGTTATATAGGTATATATAACTTGATGGAACAAATTTGTTTTCCATGAATTCGATGCACCAGAAACAGACGTTTGCCTTTAATAGGCAAACATGCAAATTCTCGCCAAAGATCAGGCAATAAATTTCTATTCACAGCAAGCACTGTCACATATGAATACAGATTAACTTGAAAATGCTCAGTAATTGCTTCAATTTATTCATTTAATGAATGCTTTGGATCCAACACAAAAATACTGAATAGGTCTAAATTTTGATGATAAAAATCTGTGTATTCAACAATTTTATTTTTCAAGTAATAAAAACGTTACTACTTAACTTGCTGTTTGCTCGTGAATAAGTATAATATATATATTAAGTATCAGTATAAAACATTCTGAATGAAAATAATTGTCAAAGGAATAAAAGAAATTGATATTATTGAGTAAATATAGATACAACGAGAATAATAAATGTTGCAGTCTGGCATCGGGCAAAATATACATTTTAAAATAAATTAAAAGTCAGTTTGAAAAATCAAAAGTCGGTTGGAAGCAAAACACTAATACAAGATTAATTGATCGATTCAACCCAATGTTTGAAATAAAAAATAATAGCAGATATTCTTAATAGTGAAACAAAGCTTTAAAATTATCTGCATAAGTGGAGCTTGCAAAGTTTTCGAATTCCAAACAGTTAAAGATGTTTCGATAATCTTGAGGGGGTTATTTCTTTTTAAATAATATGCAAGCACAGGATATTTATTATTATTTTTCATTGAATACAAGAGTATAAATGTTAAAAGATATACCAGAGCTATTTTCTATTAAAATCATGTGAAATGAAAAAAAAATCTCGCAAAGCAAATTTTAAATACAAAGACAGACAAGACGGTTAAAAGATTCTTTCTTAGCATACACCAAGAAAATAATGATTTTTAACATTGTTAATAATATATATAAAGAATATTACTTACAACGGTATGTAAAACTATTTGGAACAGTAAGCGCAAGCGAAGACAAGGCTAATCTGTATTGAAAAGAAGAATAGAAGCATTTGAATTTCCTTCAACAGGATTTACTTCTGAGCTAATCGGATGTAACAGAAAGTTCTCCTCTCAACTTTTCAAGATGTTATTGAAAGGACGCTTTCCGAAAATGAATCTGTATAACATGGAATTTTGGCATTGTTCAAAGATTATATTGTTGTAAACTCAAATTTGGAGCAATAATGATTCTCACTTAACTGTTGCAACGCTTTGCAATAGGTAATCAACATGTTTCAAAATAATGTAAAAGGCATTGTTATAAAATGATATTAAATTGAGTGTGGGGCAATAATGTTTCTGAATAATATTGAAGTTCTACGTTCAATAATATTTCGCATTTTTCCAGCTATCTTATTTCTAAAATGACTGTTGAAAGAAGAGCTTAATATGCTAATTCTTATCTATTTTCCGGTTCTTATTTTTCCTGGAAACATATTAATGCCGTCCCAAATGTATAGTTTAAGAATGATTTTTTTCCTGCAGTTTTTATCTACATAAAAATAAGACAACTCAATTATTTTTTAGAGGATATAGTAATGGTTTAGGATTGAATTAATACATTTCCTATGACGAAATGCATCTCCACTGGCATGGTTGAGTTTTAAAGTGTAATCGTATTTAAAAATGCAATCGTATTTAAAAATTCAGCTATTAATGCAGTCACGCCTAACATTCAGATCCCATTGGTTGCCCCGGAAGGGAAATGTTAACTTCATTGTGCATGGGGTTTGTTTCGAAAATGCCGAGTCGATAGCTTAGCCAACAACCCACTTCTGAAGCATAATTTTATCTCTCTTCCTTCCATTACGATCTCAAATTCAGATGTTTCGTCTTATCAAAGCTTAAGTTTTATATTTCATAACTAAGTAGGCTATTAGTGAAAAGCAAGACTGGGCAATTATTTAAAAAAGCCATTTCTAAATTTTATTTTTTTCTTTAAATAAGAGAATAGAAAATGCATAGAAAAGTTTGATTTCGTTTTTTTTTATTTGATATGTTGGTCTGAATATTCAACTAACATTATTGCATTATTTTTAGCAAAAATATACAACCAGAATCATTTAGAGATTTCTTGTTTTCAGATAAAAACTGTACAGAATTTACAAAAATAGAAAGAAATTTAAAGCTTTTCAGAAATGTAAACATATTCAGTGGTTTATTCTTTTTCAATTTTTTTATTACTGATACATTTTACTTCATTCGAATTTTCGCTTTATTCAGATTTTCCCTGAAACATTTTTAAAAGAACTGAAATTAAAACTTATGTGTATGAAATTATGCATTCATAAAACGGCATTTCCTTGAAATTCTCATTTTTAAATTAATTCAAAATTTTAAAATTCTATATAAAAATGCGAAATATCGAACACATGTAACTTAATAAGGAAAGACTTGTACTTGACGCTACTAAAAAAAAAGGCGTCAAATGCATAAATCATACTGATAAATAAATGGATTCTCCTTTCTCATGGAACCATATCATAGCACAGGAGTAGCAAAAGCGAGAAAGATTTTTCTTGATAAAACTTTTAAGGAATAGATGCACTTACTCAGTTTAACTAATTCTTCATTTATGCAGGGAACGATTTAGAAAATTCTGTTAGAAAACGGCGGAATGTTCCAGTGATGAAAATATTGTTATGTCTGCGCCACACAGGTGACAGATTCTTCAATAAAGCATAGCTGATTATATTCGAATCATAATACTTCTGATCATCTCAATCATTAGACTTCGATTCTTGAAAAATCACTGATTTAAGAATTGATCACGGGAAATCCAAGGAAAAAAAACAAATTTCAAAGAACTGCGTTCGATTCTCAAGCTAATATTCAAATGAAAAATTCCAAAATAAAGACAAACGATTTCAAAAAGCTCGAGCAGATGTTTTTAATTTCCTATTCTGACAAAATTTCTAAACAGACGATTTTAATAGAATAAATGAATTCTATTAAATAATAAATGTAAAATATAAATATCTGATCATAGTTCACTTTAAAAATGACAATGTTTTATTAGCAGTTGTAACACTTTCAATTATAATACGTAATTTAATTATAATTTTTTAATGGATATTTATTTGCCGATTATTTTTAATTTTCATTTCTCATTAAACTGATTTAGTGGCTGCAGAACAAGCGAAAAATATAGTAAACAAATCTGCATTAGGGTTACTAGAAGAACGCTTCCGTTTACTTGTTTCGGTTACCATGTTGGCGAAAAACTCGAAGGAATGATCTTTTTCTAGTATAAATCTTCGCAATAATGATTTGGGATATTGCTTTGATTATATAAAATGGTTTAAAACGGTGTGTAAAAATATTTGGAAGAGTAGATTCTTTGCAACTGCTGTGTTGCAAATTATTGATGCTTCTTTCTATTATAAATAAAAAGAATTTATTTTCATTGTTAAAGCTACTTTTTGCAATATTTTATTAAACTGAATTATATGAAATAGCAGGATTTGAGAAAGTAAAAAGAAATTGTCCAACAGAAAATAGCTTTAGGAAATACTGAGAGCCTTCCGAATTCGATTTCAATTTTTAGAAAAAATTGAACAAGGAATTTTATAAGAAAATGATGCATGCCAGTTTAATTCAGACAGTTTTTTTATTAAGAATCATCAGACCATTCGTTTAGTATCCAAATTGTAGAGGAAAAAAGAAGCTTTCTTAGTAACGAAAAAAGTTACTCATAAGATGGAATTCACAATTATGTTTTTAATGTTTTTAATAATTTTTTCTTGGAATTAATTGAAAGAGCCTGACATCAGGAATATTGTTTGCTGAATGAAACTTAATCTTTTTGGGAGGAGTTTTCTCCAAATGTGTTCCTGAATCTCTTTGTTACGTCCATAAAGCTGTCTATTACTATTTCTTGTAGAACCCAAAGCGCAAACATTTGGGGAGTTTCTGAATGATTGGACTTTTATTTAAAACATTCAACGTGATTAATAATTGGAAGTCTCAATTGTAAAAATTCTTAAAAATATTTGCGTATCAAATTTTGGAATTTATAATGCCATTTTTGACAGAAGTTTCGTAGAAAATAAAAGTGTTACTTCTGCTAAAGCAATCAGATTGAAATCCTCGCAATTGATATTTTCGACAAAATAGGATTTTTCAGATGTTTAGAAGCAGAATATGAGAATGTGCGTCTTTTGAATATCGTAAACATAAAGAATTGAAATTCGATTTGAGATAAATTTCAAAGTAATTTTTCAGAACACTTATATAATTATATTTTATCTTACAACAATTTTTGTCTAAAGAAAAATACAATTTAATTCGTATTTATATAATCATGAAAATGAAAAGAAAAATAATTAAAATAGAAATAAAAAATTCTATTTTTTAACACATTAATAAATTTGTGGCAACAAATTAATAAATTTATGGAAATATATACTCTTGCAATTTAGCAGACTTCCGTGAGAATTGGCTTAGAACCAAAATTATTTAAATGTTTAGAGAAAATAGGATAAATGCTGAGGACTGTGGGTAGAAATGTTATTAAACGTAGAGAAAATGTGAGAAACACATAGGAAAAATTTCAATTTAAAATTTGAATTTTTTTTTTTAACTTTATCGAAAAGTAGTGGAGATTTTGGAGAAAATTAGGATTAAGGTTGGGAATGTGGGGAGAAATGTTAAGAAAAACAGAGGAAATTTGAGAGAAACAAAGGGAAAATTTCACTGTAAAATTCGAAAATATTGTAATAATTTTAGGGAAAAATAGTTTAAATTTTAGAAAAAATAGGATAAATGCTGGGGACTGCGTTGACAAATGTTAAGAAAAATAGAGGAAATTTGAGAGACACAAAGGGTAAATTTCACTGTAAAATTTGAAAAAAATTATAAAAATTTTAGGAAAAATAGTGGAAATTTTAGAGTAATGTAAATGAGGAAAAATTGAAACACTTTTAGAGAAAAATAGTGGAAATTTTAGAGAAAAATAGGATAAATGCTGGAGAATGTGGGGAGAAATATTAAGAAAAATAGAGGATATTTGAGAGACACATAGGGAAAATTTCATTTTAAAATTTTGAAAAATTGAAACACTTTTAAGGAAAAGTAGTTGGAAATTTTAGAGAAAAATAGAATAAATGCTGGAGACTTAGGAGAGAAAGGTTAAGAAACATAGAGGAAATTTGAGAGATAAATAGGGAAAATGTCAATGTAAAATAAGTAAAAATTGTGAAAATTTTGGGTGAATATAAGGGAAAATTGAGGGAAAATTTTAGAAATGATTCGGAAAATGGGGAGAAATCTTTCTATCTTGGAAAATGTGAGAAACAGAGAGGATATTTGAAAGTGTAATATTGAAAATTTTATTTTAAAATAGGAAAAAAATGTGGAATTTTTTGGAAAAATAGCGTGAATGCTGGGGAAAATGGGGAGAAATGTTAAGAAATGAAATGTAATAAAATTTTTCAAATTTATTTCTGTAGAATGCGGCACCTAGCCTTGAATGCGGTATTTTTTCATTTTTCATGTTATTTCGTTTATTAGTTAAAAAACAGCTCGTGAAAAGTGCCTTCTACAGAAATGTAAATATATAAATAGATTTGAATTTATAATTTTGTCTTGCAGATAACGACCCCTAACTAGAAATGCATGATTAATTTCAATCTTAACGTTATTTTATTTTTAGTTTAAATTAGTTTTCAATTGAAAATTTTGTCCAGCAGATGGCAACATCTAACCGTAAATGCGTTATAGATTTAACTTTCTATGTTATTTCGTTTGGAGATAATTAGGAGAAATTATGAGTAATTGGCGAGAAACCTTATAAAACTGAGTAGAAATTTTAGAGCGAAATATGGGAGATTTTATTGTAAAGTAGGAAACAATAGTGAAAATTTAGTAAAAATTAGTGGACATTTTTGGGAAATATAGAAGAAATGCCGGAGGAAAAGGGGAGAAATTTTAAGAAACATAAAGAAATGCTGTAGAGAATGAACAGAAATGTTAAGAAACATGAAGAAAATTTTGGATACAAGGAGGAAAAATTTTACTTTAAAATAGGAAAAATAGTTAATATTTTTAGGAAATATACGGGACATTTTAGGGGAAAAAATTGATTGTTAAAATCTAATCCAAGAGAAATCTATAAAATCTTGTCCAGGAAAAATGCTGGGGAAAATGGGTATAAATGCTAAGAAAAATAGAGAAATTTTTTTAGAGAGTTGCAGGGAAATTTTATTGTAAAATAGGAAAAAATTGAGAACATTTTGGAGGGAAAATAGAGAAAATTTTAGGGAAAAATTATAGAAATACTGCCAAAAATGGGGGGAAATCTTAAGAAATGAATTGTAATAATATGTTTTAAATTTATAATTTTTCCCATTAGATGGCGGCCCCCAACCTTCAATACGTTATTTTTTTCATTTTTTATGTTATTTTTATTTTATTAGTTTAAAATCAACTTGAGAAAAACTCCCTCTACAGAAATGGAATGAAATAATGGATTTTCAAATTATAATTTGTAATGTAAATGGCGACAAATTGAGCAAAGGGAATAGGTTATTGAATTCACTCTTTATGTCATTTCGTTTAGGGAAAATAAGGAGAAATTCTGAGTAAAATGGGGTGAAATCTTTAGAAACATAGACCAAATATTAGAAAGACATAGTGGAAATTTTACTGAAAAATTTGAAAAAATTGTTAAATTTTTTTGGAAAAAAAGCAGAAATTTTATGGAAAAATAGGAGAAATGCTGGGAAAAAAAAGGAGTAATGTTGATAAACAGAGAGTAAACCGTAAATGCGTCATTAAATTCTTTTTTTATGTTATTTGATTTAGGGAATAGGAGAAATGCTGCAGAAAATGGGGAGAAATATTACGAAATACAGAGAAAATTTTAGAGATATAATAAAAATTCTGTAAGGTAGGAAAATGTGAAATTTTTAGTGAAAAATAGGGGAAATTTATTGAAGAAAAGGAGAAATGCTGCCGAAAATGGGGAGACATGTTAAGAAATATAGAGGAAATTTTAGGCAGAAGAAGGGAAAATTTTACTGTTATGAAAAAATTGTGAAAATTTTAAGGAAAAATATTGGAAATTTTAAGAAATATAGGAGAAATTCAGGGAAAATGTGGAGCAATTTTGAGAAACAAAAAGGAAATTTTAGAGAGAAATACGGAAAATTTTACTGTAAAATTGGAAAGAATTCGGGAAATTTTAGAGAAAATAGGAGAAATTTTAGGAAAAATAGGAGAAATGCAGTTCAAAATGTTGAGAAATGTTAAAAAATATGAAAGAAATTTTTGAGAGAAATAGGTGAAATTTAACTTTAAAATAGAGATAATTCTACAAAATTTGAGGAAATATAGGGGAAATTTTAGGAAAAAATAGGGAAAATGGGGGAAATGTTAAGACTCATAGAGAAATTTTTTTATAGAAATATGGAAAATGTTACTGTAAAATAGGGATAAATTGTAAAAATATTTGGAAAAAATAGGAGAAATGCTTGGGAAATTGCATAGACATTTTAAGTAACAGAGGAAATTTTAGAGAGAAATAGGTAAATTTTACTATAAAAATGGAAAAAATGAAAATTTGAGGGGAAAATAGGAGAAATGCTGCGAAAAATGTTAAGAAGCATAGAGAAAATTATAGAGAAGTAAGGAACATTTTACTGTAAAATTGGAAAAATTGTGAAAATTTTAATGAAAATTAAGGGACATTTTAGAATGGGAGAAATATTAAGATAGGAAATGTAAAAATTTGGTTTCAATTTATAATTTTTTTTCCTGTAGATGGCGGCACTTAACCATAAATGCGGTATTGGTTTCATTCTTTATGGTATTTTTTTTTTTTTTTCGTTTAAAAACAGTTTGTGAAAAACACGCTCTACTGAAACGATATGAAATAATTATTCAATTTAAATTTGATCCTGCAGATGGTGTCGCCTAACCGTAAAAGCGTTATTGAAATCACTCTTTATGTTATTTCGTTTAGGGAAAATTAAGAAATATAGAGGAAATTTTCGAGAGAAATACGGAAAATTTTATTGAAAGATATTAAAAAATTGTGAAAATGTGAGGGAAAAATAGGATAAAATTTAGGGGAAAGTAGGAGAAGTATTGGGGAAAAGGGGGAGAAATGTTAAGATACAGGGAGGAAATTTTGGATTGAAGTAGGGCAAATTTTACTGTAAAATAGGAAAAATTGTGAAATTGTTTTAGAAAAATAAGAGAAATTTTAGTGAATTTTTTAGAAATGCTGTGGAAAATGTGGAGAAATCTTAAGAAACTTATCGGAAATTGTGGTGAGAAATGGTGAAACTTTTACTGTAAAATAGGAAAGAAATTGTGAAAATATGAGGAAAAAATAGGGGAAATTTTAGGAAAAATTAGAAGAAATGCTGGAAAAAATGGGGAGAAATCATAAGAAATATGTAGTAAATTTAAAAGAGAAATAGGGAAAATGTTACTGTAAAATAGGAAAAAGTTCTGAAGTTTTTATGGAAAAATAGAACTCCTGGGGAAAATGGGAAGAAATCTTAAGAAACATTGAGGACATTTTAGAAAGTAATATTGAAAATTTTATTGTGAAATAAGAAATAATTTAGAAAATTTGAGGGAAAAATAGGAGAAATGCTGAGGAAAATGGTGAGAATTGTTAAGAAACATTGAGAAAATTAGAGAGAGAAGAAAGGAACATTTTACAGTAAAATAGGAAAAATTGTGAAAATTGTAAGGAAAAATAGGGGAAATTTTTGGAAAAATAGTAGAAATACTGGGAAAAATGGGGAGAAATATGAAAAAACATTGAAGAAATTTGAGAGTGAAATAGGGAAAAATTTACTGTTAAATAAGAAAAAATTGTGAAAATTTTGGGGGAAAAATATTAGACATTTTAGGGGAAAATTTCAGAACTCCTGTGGAAAATGGGAAGAAATCTTAAGAAGCGTAGAGGAAATTTTAGAAAGTAATATTGAAAATTTGATTGTAAAATAGGAAAAAATTGAGTAAATTTTAGGGAAATATAGTTGAAATTTTTTTGTAAAATAGGAAAAATGCTAGGGAAAATGGGTAAAAATGTTAAGTAATTTAATGTAATCATTTGTTTTAAATTTATAATTTTTTCCTTTAGATGGCGGCAAGTAACCATAGATGCTTTATCCCTCTCACTTCCAGCCGGGTGGTTTGGGGTGCTTTGGAAATTTTCCTATAAACTCTAAATCGGTCGGTTCCGGGCTCCTACTTGCGTTTTTGAGGAGATATATATTAAAAGCGTTTACTGTACTAAACACAACAGGAGGTTTGTACTATCTCTGACAATTGTTGTTTTATCACAGTAGTTTCCACAGTGCCTTAAAGCGGCAGGGTTTTGTGTGGGATTCACAAAATTGTTTGTTTACCCATATTTTGTGTTTTGAAATTGTTTTAAGTTTCTATTTCCACGTGTTGTTATTTCAAAATTGGAAAGATTTTAAATCTATTTATAAAAAAATTTCCATTGAAGTTCTCTGTTAACGATGAATGATATGCAAGGATATCGGCACTTTGTTTATTTTTCGGATAAGCATTAGAAGCTCGTTTCAATATTAAGACTATTGTAATGATATGAAGACAAAATGTTGCATTGACTCTGCGGCCTATTCACATCACAGTTTTCGCACAAAATGAATAGCGACTCTTGTTCCTGTGAAAGGAAGTTGTTTTATATTTCTAGCATCTTATTCTGATATCAAAAGACCGGCGGAATTTTTGATACCGAGTACAAACTACAAATAGCATTAAAAGACCCAAAAAAGATTGTGAGTTTTCTTTTTTTCCTTTCTTCATAGAGTGGGATAAGTTGTATAAATGGCTAATTCCTTGCAGAAATGCCATTCTGCAAAATTTTCCTCAGTTGTGGATTCCTGCTCTTTATTTTACATATTGTCAATCATTTATTTAAATTATTATCGGAATAATTGTTTTTATTCAAGCCCCTATTATTTCTTCATTATGAGTGAAAATAAACTTGAATGCACTAATGAAGAAAATAAAACAATTTTACCTGCTACTGATGAAAGCGACTGTGATCAGTCAAGCGAAGATGATGGTTGGCCAAAAAGTGTTGTTTTAGCTGATCGCTTGAAATATTTTCTCAAATTTCATTTATTTTTCTTATTTTATTGTAAAATGAAGTTTTAAAATCATTCCGTCTATTTTCTGAATTATTTTGATGTACAATTGAAAACACTAAGTAGTAATATATAGCATATTATCTACGATCGACAAAAGTTTATTTTAACAATATTTTAAAAGTTTAATAAGAATAAGATGAAAAATAATGAATTTTTTGTGTATATTTGTCCCAACTTTTATTTCAATGATCAAAAAGTGAGTTACTAAAAATTTACTCGTGATTCACTCATGCGTGAAATTGTGGAAACTTAATATAGAACTTTCGTTCAAAATTTCATTTTATCTCATTATAATAATATTTTGTCTTAACAATACTATAGAAATCTTAAAATAACATTTAGAAATCCGAAATTCAGCTCGAAAAATTTAACTAGATGTTTTATACTAAAAAAGTCATATTTGAACTAAAGTAAAATGTCCAGGCTGAAAACAGAAGCAAAGTATTTGTGAAATATATTTCGCTGAGTAATTTTTTTCCCCAGATTTTATTGAACAATTTTTTTTGTATGTCAGTATTAAATGAAGTTTTAAAAATATTTAATCTCATTTATCGAATTAATTTGATAAATGATATATATATCGTTTGATTTAATTTTTAAAGATTAGTAAAAATTATTTGCAAAATAAATATAATTTTAGAATGTATATTTATCTCACGCTCCTTTTGAGGCCGCTGTGGCCTGGTGGTAAGGTCTCGGCTTTGGAACTGGAGGGTTTTATGTTCGAGACCTGGTTCCACCGAAGAACCGTCGGGTACGGGGGTTTGTTGCACGTTAAATCCGTCCTGAACAAACGTCCTCCCGCTGGTGTGGTGTGGAGAGGGTTGTGCCAGCTCAGGTGTCGTAATCGTCATCTGACCGCGGTTCAAAATTACGAGGTCCGTTCCAAAATAGCCCTAGTGTTGCTTCAAACGGGTCGTTAATAAAACTAAACTAAACACACTCTTTTTCAATGATTTAATTAAAATTAAGAATATGAAAGTTTATATAAAAAATGTGAAAACTTCTTTAAAAATTTAATTAAAAGTTTTAAAAATTATATTTGCATTACGATCAAAACATTTTATATAATAAAATGTAATATTGAAGATAAAAAAAAAATTCTTAGCTGAACGTTAAAGGAAAGTCATTTTCGAAATATCTTTCAAAAGGTACTTATTCAACATACGTTTTTATTTCAGTATTAAATAAAGATTTAAAACATTATCTCGTCTATTACTGAATTGCATTCACATCTATATCATGTAAAAATTATCCTAATTGCATTCATATATACACTATGTATGTCATATATTACTATGTAAAAGAAATTGCATTATAATATATGACGTGTTATTGAATTTAGCCAGAAAATTGAATTAATATGCGAAAAGTATATCGAAAATTAGATGAAAAAATAAAGATGTTTTGGAAATTGAAATTAATACCAGTTTTTATTTAAATAGTTTTTAAATCTCATATAAAATTTAAAAAAACTATTTTCTAAATTATATTATAAAATAAATATCAAATATTTGGTGATGAAAAAAAAATACCCCCAAAAGTCGATGAACGAAACGCTTCACGCTAAAAAGTGTCAATACATTAGAATGAAACTCTTCGGCGCGTAGAAAAGGCAACTCGTGATGGGAAAACCGCAAGGCAATTGCTCAGAGTAGAACGATAACAGATTTATTACATCGGACCCCAGAAAATAGCTGTCCCTGAGCTTGGAAGAGTCCATGTCTTCCAGAGACACGCCGAGAAAGTCTGGATGTTAAAGGGAGTGCCGTTTGAAAAGTGCTTGGATATTAAGGAGTTAATTTCATTCTTTATATTATTTCGTTTTTTAGTTCAAAAATAACCCTCTAAAGCAAAGCGCCCTCTAAAGAAATGAAATAAATAGTTTTGAATTTATTAGTGTGTCCTGAAGATAACGACACCTAACCATAAATGAGTTATTGATTTAATTCTTTATGTCATTTCGTTTTTCGTTTAAAAACAGCTTGTGTATGAAACCCTCTACTGAAATGATATGAAATAATTAATTTTCAATTTAAAATTTGGTCCCGCAGATGAGAACACTACCCGTAAATGATTTATTGAATTCACTCTGTACGCTGTTTCGTTTAGTGAGAATTAGGAGAAATTCTAGGGAAAATGTGTAGAAATCTCTAAAAACATAGACGAAATTTAGAAGAAAAAGAAAAAAAAAATGGAAATTTTACAGTAAAATAGGAAAAAATTGTCAAAATGTTAGGGAAAAATACGGGAAATTTTAGGTAAAATAGAAGAAATACTGGAGAAATTAGGTAGAAATCTTAAGAAAAATAGAGGAAATTTTAGAGAGACATAGGGCAAATTTTACTGTAAAATAGGAAAAAATTGTGAAAATTTGAGGATTAAAATACGAGAATTTTTAGGGAAAAATAGGAGAGATGCTAGGGAAAATGGGAACAAATGTTAAGAAACATAGAGGAAATTTTAGAGAGAAATAGGGACTTTTCCTTAAAATACGAAAAAATTGTGAAAATTTTAGAAAAAAAATAGGGTAATTTTAGGGAAAATTAAGAGAAATGGTGCTGGAAATTGGGTGAAATGTTAAGAAATGTAGAGAAAATTTTAAAGAGAAATATTTAAAAGTTTACTGTAAAATAGGAAAAAGTTGTGAAAATTTTTGGGGAAATCAGTGGGAATTTTAGGGGAAAATAGTGAAATTTTTTGGAAAAAATAGGTGAAATGCTGTGTAAACTAGGGAGAAATGAAATGTAATAATTTGCTTTAAATTTATAATTTTTACTTGTAGATGTCGGCATCTAACCTTAAATGAGTTATTGTTTCACTTTTTTATGCTATTTCATTTCTAGTTTCAAAAAAGCCTGAGAAAAGCGCCATCTACAGAAATGTAATAAAACAATTCATATTTAATATAAAATTTGTTTTGTAGATGGCGACACCTGACCACATATACGTTAATGATTTCATTCTTTATGTTATTTCGTTTAGGGAAAATTAGAAGAAATAACGGAAAAAATAGTGAGAAATCGTTAGAAGCACAGACGAAATTTTAGAAAGAATAAGGGGAAATTTTACAGTGAAATAAGAAATAATTCTGAAAATGTAAGGGAAAAATAGAGATAGGAGTAATTATGCGGAAAATGGGGATAAATATTAATAAAAATAGAGGAAATTTTAGACAGAAATAGGAAAAAACTTTAATTTAAACTAGGAAAAAATTGTGAAAATGTTATTGAAAAATAGGGCAAATTTTCGGGAAAAATAGAAGAAATTCTAGGGAACATGGGGAGAAACCTAAAGAAACATAGAGGAAATTTTAAAATGAAATGTGGGAATTTTAGAGTAAAATAAGGAAAAGTAGGTGAAATTTTAGGAAAAATAGGAGAAATGCTGGGGAAAATGGGAAGAAATGATAACTAACATAGAGGAAATTGTAGACAGAAATTGAAGAAATTTTATGTGAAATAGGAAAAAATTCTGAAAATTTTAGAGGAAATAGGAGAAATTTTAGGGAAAAATAGGAGAAATACTGCAGAAAATGGGTAGAAATGTTAAGAAACATAGAGAAACTTTTCGAGAATAGTAGGGAAAATGTCACTGTAAATTAGGAAAAAATCGAGAAAATTTTAAGGAAAAATAGAAGAAATACTGGGGAAAATGGAGAGAAATATGAAAAACATTGAGGAAATTGGAAAGAGAAATACTGAAAAATTTACTGTAAATAGGAAAAAATTGTAAAATTTTAGGGGGAAAATTGTGGAAATATTAGTGGAAAATACGAGAAATGCTGGGGAAAATTAGGAGAAATCTTAAGAAACATAAAGTAATATTTAAAATTTTACCATAAAATACGAATAAATTGTAAAAATTTTAATGAAGGATAGTGGAAATTGTATTAGAAAATCGTGCAAATTTTAGGGGAAAAGGCTGCGAAAAATTGGGAGAAATGTTAAGAAAGGAAATATAATTTTAAATTTATAATTTTTTCCTCTTGATTGCGGCATCTATTCATAAATCCGTTATTGATTTCATTCCTTTTGTTATTTCGTTTTTATTTAAAAAACAGCTTGTGAAATACACCCTCTACTAAAATAATATGAAATAATTAGTTTTCAAGTTCACATTTTGTCCTGTAGATGGCGGCACCTAACCGCATTGCGATATTCAATGTTTTTCGTTTAGGGAAAATTAGGAGAAATGCTGCAGAAAATGGGAAGAAATCTTTAGAAGCATGAGAACATAAAATTTTACTGTAAAATAGGAAAAAAAATGTGAGATTTTTAGGAAAAATTAGCGGAAATTGTGAGGAAAAGTAGAAAAAATGCTGGGAAAATTTTAAAGAGAAATAGGGGAAATTTTACTGTAAAATTAGTAAAAATTGTGATAATTTTTAGGAAAAATAAAATAAATCCTGCGGAAAATAAGGAGAAATGTTGAGAAATATAAAGGAAATTTTAGAGAGAAGTAGGGATAATTTTATTGTGAAATGGTTAAAAAGTGTGAAAATTAGGGAAAATTTCAGGGAAAAATTAGAGAAATACTTGGGAAAATGGTGAGAAATATTAAAAAAACCTTGAGGAAAATTTAGAGAGAAATGGGAAAAATTTTACTGTAAAATGCAAAAAAAAAAAAAAAAAAAATGGTGTAAATGTTAGTGACAAATAGGGCGATTTTTAGGGGAAAATGGAAGAAATGCTGGGCAAAATGGGGATAAATTTTAAGAAATGAAATGCAATAAGTTGTTTTAAATTTAAAAATATTTTCTTGTAGATAGTGGCCCCTAACCTCAAATGCGTTATAGTTTCATTTTATATGTAATTTCTTTATTTAAAAACAGCTTGAAAAGGGTAGTAAGAAAAATTTTACTGTAAAATAGGAAAAAATTGTGAAGGTTTTTAGGAAAGTTAATTATTTTTAATTTATTAATTCATTTTAAGAAATTAAGGGAAATTCTTTGGAAAAATAGAAGAAATTCTGGGGGAAATGAGGACAAATATTAGGAAATATAGAGAAAAATTTAGGGGAAATTGGAGGAAATTTTACTGTAAAATAGAAAAAAATATTGAAAATTTTAGGAAAAAATAGCGGACATTTTAGGGAAAAATGGAAGAATTGCTGGGGAAAATGGGGAGTAATCTAAACAAACATAAAGGGATTTTTAGAGAGAAATAGGGAAAAAAAATTTCTGAAATAGGAATTAATTGTGATAATTTCAGGGAAAATTAGGTGAAATTTTAGTGGAAAAATTAGAGAAATGCTGGGGAAAATGGGCTTAAGAATTACAGATATAATTGTAGAGGGAAATAGGGTAAATTTTACTCTCAAATAGGAAAAAAATGTGATTTTTTTTTTTTTTTTTTTTTTTTTCTAATTTAAGGAATATTTAGATGGAGATAGGGGGAGGGATAAGAAACATAGAGGAAATCTTAGGGAAGAATAGGAGAAATGTTGGGGGAAACGAGGAGAAATTTTAAGGAACGTAGAGGAAATTGTAGAGAGAAATATGGAAAATTTTACTTTAAAATATGAAAATTTTAGGGGAAAATAATGGAAATTTTGTTGAAAATGGAAGAAATGCTGGAAAAAATGGGGAGCAATTTTAAGAAATATAGAAAACTTTTAGAGAAATAGGGGAAATTTAACAGTAAAATAGGAAATAATTATAATAATTTTACGAAAAAATAGGGAAATTTTAGTTAAAATAGGAGAAATGCTGCGGAAAATGGGGAGTAATCTTAGTAACCATAAATGAAATTTCAGAGAGAAATGGGGAAAAATTTACAGTAAAATAAGAAAAAATTGTTTAAATGTTCGGAAGAAATAGGGGCAATTTTAGGGAAAAATAGAAGAAATACTGTTGAAAGTGGGGAGAAATGTCAAGAAACTTAATTAAACTTATTTTATTGTAAAATAGGAAAAAATTCTAAAAAATTTAGGGAAAAATAGGAGAAATAATGGGTTAAATAGGGAGAAACGTTAAGAAATAAAATGTTATAAGTAGTATTAAATTTTTAAAATTTTCATATAGATGGCACCTAACAAATGTGTTTTTGTTTCATTTTTTATGTTATTTCGTTTTTAGTTTAGAAACAGCTTGTGAAAAGCACACTCTATTGAAATGATATGAAATAATAAATTTTCAATTTAAAATTTTGTCCTGCAAATGGCGACCTTAAAGGCGATATTGATTCCACCTTGAGAAATGCTGTTGAAAATGGGGATAAATATTAAGAAACATAGAGGAAATTTTACGGAGAAATAAGGGAAATTTTGCTGTAAAATTGTAAAGAGTTGTGAAATTTTTTTGGAAAAATACTGGAAATTTTAGGGAAAAATAGGAGAAATGCTGGATAAAATAGGGAGAAATGTAAAGAAATATAGTGGAAATTTTTTTAAAAAAATCGGATTTTACTGTTAAATAAGAAGTTTGTGAAAATTTTAGAAAAAAATAAGGGACCTTTTGTTTGGAGAAAAGGAAAAATGCTGGGGAAAATGGAGAGAAATTTTTAGAAACAGAGAGTAAATTTTAGAGAGAAATAGGGGAAAAATTTACTGCAAAATAATAAAAAAAAAATTGGGAACCTTTCTATAAAAAATTAGAGAAATTTTAGTTAAAAATAGGAGATATGCTGGAGAAAATAGGAAGAAATGTTAAAAAACATAGAAGAAATTTTAGCGAAAAATACGAAAATGTATTCAAAGTTTACGGGTAAAATAAAGAAATTTTTTGGAAAAATGGGAGAAATGATGTGGAGATTGCGGAGAATTCTCTAGAAACACCAGTACAAAAAAAGGGGGAAATTTTAGGATAAAATCAGAAAAAAATAGTAAAAATTTTAGGGAAAAAAGGGGATATTTTAAGTTGAAATAGGAAAAATGCTGAGGAAAATGGGGAGAAATCATAATTAAAGAGAGAATTTTAGAGAGAAATGAGAAAAATTATGAGAAAAAATAAAAAAACATTGGACATTTTAGAGAAAAAATGGGGAAATTGCGGCAGAAAATGTGGAGAAATATTAGGAAACAAAGAGTAAATTTTAGGAAAAAATAGAGAAATTTTAGAGAAAAATATAATACAGTGGAGAAAATTTTAGGTGAAAAAATTTGAAATTTTAATTAATAACAGGAAAGAATTCTCC
>JAPMOR010022433.1:15754-43450 GCA_026543865.1 Argiope aurantia
TTTTTTTTTTTTTTTTTTTTTTTTTTTTTTTTTGCTATGACAGCTTTTAATTGATCCAGTTGATGACAGTATTTGGTAGAATTTATTGTTCCACCTTGAGGAAGGAGCTCGTAGAAAACTACGCCTTTTCAATCACACCAAATGGACAAAATAACTTTTGAGAGGGGGGAGGGGTGTAGTCCCGGCTTTGCGACAGTTGAAAGCATATTGCCCTTACACCAAGAGTATTTTCTATGCACATTTTCATTTTAAAATCCAAATTTCGTCTCCATTGACAAGCCTCTTTAAAAACGGCGATGCGGAAGGAACTTTTGGGACACATTTGTTTGAAACTTTTGCCACCTCTTTGGAAATACATTATATTTCAGATTATAAAGAATTTCGTGACCAAATATGTCCGACCCGACGAATCTAACCATTTCTCAGTTCTTTGGATAAAGATAGCAAAGGGGAGTTTTCCCGTGTTTACAATAGAAGATGGCGCCTTTTTCTCTTTTCCTTTCTTTAACTCTGGAAGAAAAGGACACTTTTTATTTCAAATTTTATGACTTTATGGCACAAGATTAAGCGTGAATATAGTCGTGCACGTAGGATGCGAAAGATTGTGAACAATATATATTGTTTTTTTTTCTTGTTCCATTCCTATCTTAAGTTATTTTAGGTAGAATTTTTAGTCTCGTTTTATCTGACATAAAATGTGATATCTCGAAATTTTATAGATGTTCATAGTCTCAGCTTTCTGATTCAGCCCATTTAGGTGTTATGAAGTTTAACAGAGAATGAAATGGAAATTCGAAACCATACCTGTGTAGCTATATGGAAGATGTGTTTATTTATTTTAATTTAAAAAAATAACTCTACGTAATATCTGGAAAGAAGTTACAGATATTTTAATATGTATGTTTAGAATTTTTTAAAGGGAAGTATTATCTTCTAATTTGACAAATTGAAGATGATATATTATAAACATTTATATAATTGTATTCCATATATTTTAAAAAGTACCATAGTGTTTCTTCCAAAAAAGCTGTTAATATAATTAAATATCAAATCAAACCAAATTAATCAAAACAAACCAATAATTTTTCCTATTTGAAGTAAAGATAGCAATCTTACTTACATATGAACTGGCAATTTAAATAAAAAAGTATAAATGCAAAAAGTATAAAAGTATTAGTTTAACAAGTTATTCGAAATAATCTACTTTATTATAGTATTCATTTTACAGTTTATCTATAATTACTTTATTTTTGA
Source organism: Argiope aurantia (assembly GCA_026543865.1). Classification (NCBI taxonomy): domain Eukaryota; kingdom Metazoa; phylum Arthropoda; class Arachnida; order Araneae; family Araneidae; genus Argiope; species Argiope aurantia. The sequence continues at coordinate 17,009 of JAPMOR010022433.1, forward strand.
AGATACACTCAGTTTTACCATGGGGGAATCGAGTCCGAGATGGCGCTATATAACATTGCCAGCATGAGAGCAGATCGAAAAAGGATTTTATCAATTAGCTATAAAAAAATGTTTTTTTTTGAGTGTGTGTGTGTAAAATCGCGTTTTTTTTAAAGACACCTATATAGATAAACTTAAAAAGCAATAATAATAATTACGTAAGTCAAAAAAAATAAATTAAATAGCGCGATTCGAACCAAATTCCAGCAACACACACGTTATTCATGGCGTTCTGATCATTGCACACACATGGAAGTTGAATATACTTATTCGAAAAGTTAGTTATGAAAAAAATTCTGAGAAAAATCTCGTTTCTTCAGGAAAGACACCTAATATAGATAAACTTAAAAAGTAAACTCTTATCTAAATATAAAATTTGATCCAAATCGGTACAGTTGTTTCCAAGATGCACGAAATAAATAAATTTATATATACAATGGTTACTCGTTTGCAGTTATAAGATGAATTTGTAAGACATTTACTATATTTAGGTACTTTATCTGTTGATGAGCTCTGAAATAATGAATCAAATATTCCTCATCTGAATGAATCAAATATTCCTCATCTGAATGAATCAAATATTCCTCATCAGAATGAATCAAATATTCCTCATCTGAAAGAATCAAATATTCCTCATCTGAATGAATCAAATATTCCTCATCTGAATGAATCAAATATTCATCTTTTGAGCACCAGGAACACTTTCTTTTATAACTTTCCTACAATATCATAAGTTAGAAAACAATCTAATAAAATATTCTTTAATCTTTCTCATTTCATTACCATAATTAATACAAATTCTAGTTTAGACAAATGAATTAAGAAGAAAGATTTTTGTTGTCTTTTAGAATGAATTGAAGCATTAATGCGATAATTTTAAATAAACGATTTTTTATTAAATTAAGGAAAAAGCACACCAGTAAGATTTTTGAAAGAAAAAAAGCTTCTACTGCTAGTTCAGTGAAGCGAAAATGCTAGATGGCATAAAAATCGATGATGCATTTTGCTGACTTTTATTTATTTATTTTTTGCTCCCTACAAACTTACAACTAAGATTTTACTGATCAAAAGGAAAAACAATTATATTCCGCAATTCACCAAACCCTTCCATTACTCTGCGTTAAATATTTATGCATTTTTAATTCCTTTCTAGCATATGTTTTAATAATTCAAGAATTTTCCAATACATCTTTTTCATGTTTATTCGCTCTACTCGCCAGAGAAATATATTCGATGTTTACATCAGAATTTCAATCTGCTAACTGAAAAATTTCTTTCTTTCTTTCTTTTATTTTTCATTATCCAATTACATTAGAAACTGTCTAGATAAAAAAAAGGAAAAAGAAAAGAAAAGAAAAGATACATATCATCTTCGAATTATGCACCATAAAATATTCACATGGAAACTAAATTTATTTTTGATGGGAGGGAAAAAATCGAATAAACTAAGAGGGAAAAAACGAATTTCTGAATCAGTTCTCATCTCTTAACAGCGATCATAGGAAGCTCTCATAAAGAGCAATATTAAAAACAGGGAAAACTGAACTCAAATGAAACGAAAGTGATGGTAAAATACCTATAAAATTCCTTACAATTCAACTGTGCGCTTTGAAAATGTCTTTTGATGTTTCGAATAAAATACAAAAGTGGACCATTTTTAAATTTAAATCCGGGACGTATGAATATCAAAGGAAATGTTTGATAGCGCTTATCTAGCGTCGCTCCATCAAAGTTTGGAAAAATAGATGAATATAAAATGGATCGTATACTCCTCGTCGAAATATGCCCTCCAAATCAAAGTCCATGAAGACATAAAAGGTTTCAAGATTTAGATCTTTCCGCTGTTTCAGGTCTTAAAAACTCAAGTCGTGTTTCTTTTAAGGCCATTTTTATGATTCGAATCTAAAGATCTATCAAAATACTGTTACTGTAATATTCAAGCAACGTCTGATTTTGATTTTTCGTTAAGTCTTAATGGATGCGTCAAATTTTAATTTTTAACTTATGATCGTCTTACTGAAAAGGAGATATTTTTATAAAATAGTTTGATGCATTTTGTTAAAACATCAATTTAATATATTTAGTTGATACATCAGTTTAATGCATTTAGTTCATACATCAGTTTTATACATTTAGTTAATACATTCAGTTAATACATCAGTTTATATATTTAAATAATACATCAATTAATACATAAGTTTAATAATTTATTTAATATGTTAGTTCGATATATTTAGTTAGTACATCAGTTTCATGCATTTAATTAAAACATCAGTTTAATACATTTTGTTAATACATCAGTTTAATACGTTTAATTAATACGTTGGTTTCATATATTTAGTTAATACATCAGTTTAATACATTTGGTTAATATATTAGTTTAATACATTCAATTAAGGCATCATTTTTTTTATTTCAATACATTCAGCTAAGAAATCAGTGTTATATATTTAGTTAATGCATCAATTTTATACATTCAGTTAATATATCTGCTTAATACATTTAGTTAATGCATCAGTTTGATATATTTGGTTAATGCAACAGCTTGATATATTTAGTTAGTACATACATATATTAGTATATACATAATTAGTTAATATATTTGTGCATACATATATTTAATACATTTATTTTATTTTATTTTACTTCTTTAGATTAATGATGTCGTTCAACAACATGAAATGGACTTTCAGTAACCGTATAAAAATCTCAAGTAATCTTATTTTACATTTTTAAAATGACACAAATTCGTTTAATTTCTGTTTAAGAAAAAGAAGTATTGTAATGTAAATGCAACAACTGTGATATCAAACATTACATATTAATCATAATTTTTTATTCTGATACCTTGATGAACTAGATTCAGATGGGTATATTTTCCAACACTTATATATTTTATTTTACTTTATACTATAGACAGTATACAAAGAGAAGGTATTGTGACTGCAGAAAAAATCGAACTCCAGATTTTGGCGTATATCGATGTTTCAAACTTCGCATTCACCACGTTTTTGAATGTGAGTTCGAAAAAACACAACTTTGTAATCATGTCTGTCTATCTATGAATACGACAACTCAAAAGTGCCTTGAAGAAAATGGACGAAATTTTATGTGTTGATTTAACACTTAATTTGTCTATTTTTTTTCTCCAGATTTTGAAAAAGATAATTCCGAGGTAGTTTTTCTAACCAGGTATCCGAGGGCAAGTGAATACAATAAACTGCAGATTTGATAAAAACCAGATAGGTGAAAACTAGTTCAAAATTTTATAATATTTAATTATCTATCAATCATTTTTTAATGCATGCAAGTGCGATTAACGCTAAAACACAGAACTATAATAAATTAAATTTGCTATGCGATTTTGTAATTACCAGAGCTTGCACCTCCCTCACAAAGCTTCCACACAATATCAGCTTGAACGTGCACCATTCCCGCTTACACGACGGTTCTTCTGTAGAATTTGGTCTCGAGCCTCAAACCCTTCGGTCTTGTAGCCGAGACCTTACCACTAGGTCCTCACGGCCCAGACCAAGACCTCTATTTAGTCAGTTGGAAAGATTACGTCCGCTACTTTTCCGGATCTTGTGTATTAATATCAAGACTAACTAAAAAAAGGTCGCCTGTGATCGCATGTTAGATTTAGTAAAAATGCTGTTTTCAAATTAAAAATCGATATACTGTATATGCTATTCTTTAATGCATTGTAATACATACATATCTGATCCACAACTCTCGCAAATGGGATCCTAAAGATAAAAATCTGAGCAATCATAGAAATCATGGCTTTGCCCAAGTTCCACTTTACTATGTGTGAAGAGATGACGATAACATCCTTATAACAGTGTACGAAAATGTTCGAAAAGATCAATCCTGCCAGACTAATCAGGTCATTAACTTCTTCTGGTCAATGACGATGTAAAACAGCATGAGATAAAATTCAAACAACCACATTAGAATGTCAAATTGATTGTATCATTTTGCTGCATAAAAATACAGAATTTTTTGATAATATTCCATTAATGAAGTGTGCTAACATAATTATATAATCCTTTCTATTAAACAAAAAAGGCGAAACACGATGTTTTATTGTAGCTGCATAATCATCGAGAAGCTGGACAAGAAACTGAAAAAATAAATCCAATTACGTATTAGTTTTTAAATCTACTTATAATACTACTTTCTCATTTTCATTTATAATTTATACATGATATACCAGCCTTTTTGGCGACCACCTGTGTCAAGTGGTAAGTATGAAAAGATTAATGTCATTTAATCTCTTATCCATTGATAATTCTCATGATTCTCTCAACAAATATTCATAAGCAAAAAAAATTGTAACATACTTTAAAAAATTGTTTTTAAAAACCTTACACATGTTGCGTTCCTTGTGCTCCTGACCTGTTCGTTCCCAATTAGTTTCCATAATCTGAAAGTGTTATTAAAAACACAACTGTCTAGTTTACCTACTTTGTAACATACGTTATTTATTATTATTTGTATATTTAGTATGATATTCCTCATGTAAATTACTCAAATATTATACTTATTTTCTATCCTTGGTTTTTAATTGTAGAAAAAATATGTCAAGCAATTAAATATGTGAAAAAAGAATATTTTAATATTTTTACAAAGGAAATATTTTTCGTTTTATTATAACAATTAAATTTAATGTTGGAAAGTACGCAAAAAATTATGCAAATTTCGAAATAATTTACAAAATTAATTATTTAGTTCCTTTAAATTAACATAATTTCAAAATTTTAAAAATTAGTTGTGAGCAATAATATTTTTGGGAGTCGTTGTGAAAAGATGTCAAAATTTTGTATTTGCTTTAATTAATTAAAGGAAATGCTAATTAGATGTTTAAAAAATGGCTTTGAAATGCACATTCTATTCACCAAAATATATTTGTGCCAAATTTGGAAGCATCGTGTCGACCTAACAAGCTTGCAATGCACTAATGCATACATAATATAATGGAAATCAGCATGGAATATTCGATAAGTATTTTCATACTTAGACTCGCATTCCTTAGGTTTTGAGTTCGAACCCTACCTGCCGAAGACTCTCCGTGTGCGTGGTGGCTGACGCACGTATAAGTCTGTAGTGGTCATAAAGTCCTCCATGTCGAGAGTAATACCACTGGGAGTACTGGATCAGGGTGATCGTTCTCTGATTCAGGTTTAAATTACGATCTGTGGATGAAATGCATGAATGAAGTCGTCCCGTAAAAAGGGTTGTGACACGTGAGTAGCTAAGTCGTACTCTTGGCCCTAGTTGGTGCTACTGAAAAAATTAGAGACACTCAGTCGGCTTAAATCGCTGACAGATAACTGCGTTTTAAGCCGAGTGAGCGTATTTTCTTTTAAAGTGCCATAAGTCACAAAAACAACATTTTCATACTTTCTTCCTGAAATAAATAAAATATTGAAATTTGTCAAACAACTAAATTAAATGAAAAACTATAAAAAGAAATGCTATACTGCATTCTTCAGTTTATAATATTTTTATATGAAAATGCATTATAGAATAAATGCATGTATTTAATGTTAAAGAAATTTAGAATTCTTGACTTTTCCCGGCATTTAGATTTTTTACGTTATATAATCAATATCATTCATTAAATTAATTAATATTTCTAATTAAGATGTAAGAAATATCTTATAAATATATTATTATTCTCAAAATTTGACAAAAAGTAATTTTTAAACATGCACTTTTATCCGTATACTAAAAAGGAAATATTTTTATATTCATTATTTATATTTGTTAATATTAAAAACTTTATATTTGAGACACATAACCTGGTGCTACAGTATAATAAAAATTTAATCTAATCATTAATGAATTAATAATCAAGCTCAGAAAATATTGAAATAGTATATTGTTATCGAAAACACACATATACAACTTTAAAAAAATTTCAAAAATCTGATGAGTCAAGAAGTTAGTGAATTTCATCAGCAAATTCACAGACTATATTTTTTCAAACATTAAACCAATCAAGTTAAATAAAGTATTCAGTAAGGAACTGAAAGGTGTCATGATTGATTCTGAGTCTCATAGCTAGGTGGCGCTATAATGCAATAAAAAATTGATATGTTTATTAATGATTGATATGTTTATTAATTTAGAATATAGAAATTTATTATCTATTATTATATTAATAAATCATACGAATTTCGATCTCATAATGATAGATTGCCATACATGAAAACCTTTTCAACATGTTCTCAATCTATAATCAACATCTCCACCCCCTCTAATTAACAAACGCCCACACCGTCCTGTACATTCCCACCCATAACACAACTCATCCATAGTTTCTCGCATCTTTATTACCTCGGGGGCAAATAGGTTCTTCAAATTAGATCTCTTTCCTGCTCTCCCCCCAAATTTATGAATATGATTACGAGTCTATGATGCCAAAAGTTCCTTAGAAACTCTGATTACACCACTATATTACACATTGTAGACTGTCCACTTCGGCCGAGCGAAACTGACCTACAGTGTCCTCATTAGACATTCCTTGCACCAGATGCCCCTTACCATACGCCGGGGTCACTTCATTATCGGGATCTCTCATACTCATTGTCCGAAGCTACAATTAACGTGTAACAGGGGGGGGGGGTGCAAGAGCAAGTGGTTGTATGGCGAAGAAGGCCTCATGCCATGGTGAGTATCATGTGTCTGGAGCTAATGGCCTTGGACGGTGTCTTGTTTAATGTAGTATATCTGATCTAAGGAATAGTATAGACTTTCTAGTAAAAGTATACGCATTTGTTGTGAATTTAATCATAATTGCATAAGTTTTGTTATGTTTGATAGATGTTGTGCATCTTTATACATATAACGGTAAGAAATATAGAACAAATATTTTGTAATTGCATTTACAATGAATTTAAGTCTAATTACATAGTTTGTTTATTTTTTATTTTCAATAGATGTTTTGTATATTTATACATGTAAGGGTGAGAAATATGAAACAAATATTTTGTAAATGCATTTGGAATGAATTTAAACCTAATTACATAATTTATTTATTTTTTATTTTCAATAGATTCTGTACATTTTTACACATATAAGGGTAAGAAATATAGAACAAATATTTTTAGAATTTTAGACTTAAATATAATTTTTTGATTAATACATATTAAATATGCTGAAAAAAGCTTCAAAGTTTAAAACTTCTTTTTAAGTCCAGAAAGTTTAAAGACAATTATTTTATTAACCAGGTACTATAAATTGATTAACGTTTGATGCTGTGATTAATAATATGGCTTAATATGTAGTATAGAATTAACTGCATTTTTTTCTTACAAAGACATGATTAATTATAATGTAAGTACAGGATATATTTTAGGTGCATAATTAATTTAGGTACATGATATATTTCATAGATATGAGTACAATTCTATAAAGTAAATGAAATCTAGTAACATCGTACTGGTTTAATTTTGTCATACTTTTTTTTAGGAAAGCTTATACTTCATTTTATAAACTTTTATAGAAGATAAATTAAAAAGTAGCTAAATGTTTTAATTCCAAAATTCAGTAAATTATTTAAATGATTGCAAATTAAAACTTGAATCTAAAAATGATATGTAATGTTTTTTTTTTTTTTACTAAATGTATTTTTATACTGTAAAAAAATACTCAAATAAATCATTTCTCTACTAATTCAAACACATATATTTAATTGCACATGGAAAAAAATAATAGTAATAACGAAAAATTTTCTATTAATTTTTTTTTTATATTTGTTAAGGACGACGTCCTGGCATAGGGGTAGCGCGTCCTCCCCTTGATCTAGGCGTCTGGGGTTCGAGTACCAGTTCGGGCATGGTTTTTCTTCATCTGTTCTGTCTGTGAGATGTGTTAATGTGTCCCTCCCCCTTGTAAAAAGGGGCTGTGCAAGCGAATGTGAGGCGTGAGTAGCTAAGACGTATTCTTGGCCCTAGTTGGCGCTACTAAAAAATGGGAGACGTACCCTCTGCGTGAAATTGCTGTTTTCGTCAGCGAGCTTGCCCATGACAAGTGCCATTAGAAACAACAACAAGTCTATAAAGTGTACTTTAATCTTTAGATTATTTATAAATGAAATCGAATATCTCCTTCTCGAAAAAGTTGGAGATAAATTGTTTAATCTAATGAATAGGTCTATTAAAATTTTTATTTATCTATAAAATAGAAAAGAAATTCCTGTGTCAATATTTTTTTATCTATTACAATAGCATTTTAAAGCAGTGAAAGATTTTAAATGAAAACAATTAAATATACCATTCATAAATACATTTATAGGCAACCTGTTTATTTTTCACTGTTATAACTAATTATTTTAAAACTATTTAACGATATAAGAGAAGGATTAGGACAAATGTATAAGTGAAAACATCATTAAGATTATTCAAAATAGTTATAACTTTTGATTTTCAGTCAGCCAATAGATGTTGAAATCTAGTGCAATAAAGAAAATGTTTGTATTTCCGTTGTATTCCAGAGTATTTCATATCAGGCGGCAAAATGCTTGTATTTCAGGCCAGGCTTAAAAACTTCCAAAAATTATAGAAAAAATAACAGTGAACGAATCACAATAACCAAAGTCAGGACTGAATTAAGTCTATAAGTAAAAAAGTTTAAGATGACATGGGAATAAAATGTAAAAATAAATAAATAGATAAAACTGCATAAGCGTTAATTGTAGCGAATTATACTTAAAATATATTTAAACTTTTTGATTATTGTCTGTTTAACTCTTTGTTAATTTGTTCGTAAGCCGCGCCTGAGGATGGTAAATTTGGTGGAGTGTTTGTGTTCTCTATGCCCCGCCCCGAATTAGTAAATTCTGATAATATTTCTAAATGTATCAATTTAAGTGGAAAATGAAATTTGACAAATAATCACATATTCTGAATATACTGTTTTGTTTCAAAAATAAGGATTGAATTCTCAAACAGAATTAAGAAATTAATTAATAGTATTATCTAATAATAAAATTTTTGAAATACCTAAATATTTTAAGTATTCTATGATTTTTAATTTGAATGAAACGAAAGATTATTTAATTAGATAGAAACTAAAATAAGCCGGTCAAACTGTTGATTCAAAATTAAGCAGTGAAATAAATTTGTTGTCGAATTAATTATAATGAATGCAGAATGAATAGAAATCTATTCTTGTGAAATTGGGCAATAAAATTATATAGCTATAAATGTATTCACCGCCTATGCCATCATGCATGCCATGCGTAGAAAACGTGTTGGGGTTCACGAAATATGAGAGGGGAGAGATTCTGTATACGTGATGATTAGAGATCAGCAGATTATCCCATAGAGGGGGACAGAGATCAATTTCTAGCAACTTAAAGGCGACGCTTATATAATAGTGACTGACTTATAATACCTAAAGTATATATATTGCGCCACCTCAGGGTAGAGTTCAACATATTTATTACATTCTCATAATTATTAATGAAAAGAAAATTAACTAAATTAAAAAAAACTAAATTAAGAAAACTAAGTAAATTACGAAAATTAAAATTAATTAATTACATTATAAAAGACAATTTTGAATTTTTTTCAAAAGGGATACTTTGAATAATCATTCATTTATCGAAAAAAAATAATTTATTTAAAATAATAAAATCAGTTCATTTAAGTAAGATAAGAATATAAACAAGCTCTATAAAAATGAAAAAAAAAATGCCTCATTCATTTAAGCATACATGTAAAATCTATTCATTTTCGCTTTTTCTTAGAAAACAATTTCAGTATATAATCAGTTAAATCAAAGTTTGTGCAAGGAACATTTTCGCAGTTGCCATCCGACATGGAATTAATTAAGGTCTTAACCCCGTAACTCTCCAAATAGCTTTCGTCTACGAAGCGAGAAGCCTTGTACAGCACTTTTTGAAGAAAACTGGGACTCGTATCATTCTCGAAAGACCCTTTTGTGACTTGGCAGAATATCTTCTGTGTGCATCCAGGATTTTCTAAGGCCCTGTATCCAAATGTGGTAACGCCATCTACAACAGGAGCAAAGAAACCATCTATGAACATTCGGCCTTTGCTGCTTGAAGCTATGGTCGAAACTGTTGGGAAGTTATTCAAATTTTCTTTCAGCACTGGCAAAACTGCAGACAAAAGAATGCTGACTGGTATGGCGGCAACTAGTAGGAAAGTCGAGGGATCTTTTGTAATTTTTGAGATGAATCCAAGAGGCTTGGACTTTTCTGATTCCTCAGGTTTTGGTTCTTGGAGATTATTCAGCATCTTCATCATGGCAGCCATTCTTGCATTATTCCAAGGGGTGTCTTTCCAAGAGCCTCTTGGGTAATGATAGTTTTCAAATTTTGCTAATGGAATATCACTCATATCAGATGTTGGTGGTTCAAATTCAAAAGAATCGGACGAGTCACCATTCCAAATGTTCCAGTTGATGTTGGATCCACTCTTGGACATCCTCCGGTCTGGGGAGTCATAGTGAGGTTTCTGTTTGGGAAATCCAGGTTTTTTCCCATAATCGAGCTGAAGTGGAAACGATGGATTCGTATCTTCAGACGCAGTATCACTTTCAGGATGGAAATTAATAGATTTTTCACTTTTGTACGAAACCTCTGGAGTATATTGTTGCTTTTTTCCAATGTTGTAATCATCTGGTGGACTGTAATACACATGATTATTTCTAGGTGTTCGAGAAGAAGATTCATCTGGATTCAGAACAGTTCCATTCAGTTCTTTGGCGTAAATACTGGCATAGATCAGAGCAAAAACTGCCAAAATGCGACTGAAATTTCTTTGCTTCATGATGTTTTAGGATCTGAAGGCAGCTGGTGATGTGATGGTTGTCTGATACTTTCCTCTTATTATATATCTTGTCCTCTGCTCTATTTAGCATAACGAATGAGAAATGCTGAAATCAGAAAAGGTGCCACTAAGGTATGTGAATACATTTTTCAAAAATATTCAGTTATACATGACTGGCAAAAGTATTTCCAACTGCTTTTTTCCCATAGTTCTGGATCGTCGCTTCCTGTACGGTCAATTATTTTCTATACTGCTGATTTAAATTTTCTCTATGCAATATTCCAAATGTTCTTTTGATACAGAAAAATCTGAAAATATGCAGATATTTCAGCAGTCCTAAATACTAACAGAGAAGAATGTGAGAAAAGGAAGAAATAAGGATGGTTAATATGATAATCTGGTTCGGTTTTTCTGTATTCGGCTCCAAAAATGCTTCTTACTTGCAAAATGAATTAATATAAGATTTTAAACAGAAATGTTAACAATGGTAGATATTTAAATATTTAAGATTTAAATTAAATTATCTTATATCTTAAATAATATTTTAAGTTATTGATCTTCAATATTCTTTTTGTTTCGGCTTATAAAGAAAGTATAATATATTCATTTCTATTAAGAACACGAAATGCAGTTTTCTTGTAAGTAGAAATAAATATTATATACGTTCACAAAAGAAACATTCTTATAAATGATATGAATTGAAAATGATCTTGAACAGGAAAGTAAAATAAATTAATTTTTTAATAAAAAAACATTTGATTTAGAGTTTTATACATATATATTTTATAATACGTCAATCTAAACATATGGAAACAAATGGCAATTTCCTTTTAAGTAGAAAGGAAATGATTATAAGTTTCTTCTTTCTTATGAGTAAAAAGGAAAATGCTTCTAAGAAAATATATGATTCTATAGAAAAACTAATTCATAAAAGTGAAATGAATTAAAATATTCTTTTAAGTAGAAACGTTAGCATACATTGAGATTTCAATAAGTGCAAATTTAATTATGGTTGTTGATGATAATTTATTTATTATATATTTGGTTAATGTTAAATTAAAAATGCTAATTTAATTTTGTTTTAAAAACACGATTTATTCTTTTATAGATATTTTTTTAATATTACATCTATATATACATAAGAAAATAAATGGCAATTTCCCTTTACGTAGAAAGGAAATGCTTATAAGTTTCTTCAAAGTATTTTCCTTTCTCATGAGTACAAAGGTAAATGCTTTTATGAAAATATATGATTTTATAGAAAACCTAATTCTTACAAATAAAATGAATTAAAGTAAATGAAGTAAAAAATCAGTAAAGAAGTTAATAAGTAAAGAAGTTAACAAGTAAAGAAGAAATAAGAAGTAAACAAGTAAAATGAATTAAGTAAGATGAATTATTCTTTTCAATAGAAACGTTAGAATACATTGTCATTTCAATATGTTAAAATTTAAAAAGGTTGTAAATGCTAATTTATTTATTAGATCATTCATTAATGTTAAATTTAAACTGCTAATTTAATTTCAAAAAAATTATTTTATAGATTTTTTTTTTAGTTTTTATCCTCCAAAGTTTAAGCTACATCTTTCTTCTAGAAAATCAAGGAGAATTTTTCTTAGAAATAAAAAGAAGAAATGTATGTATTTAAAAAAATATAGACTTTTACAAAAAAGTCTTCTTACTAATAAAAAGAAAAGTAAGAGTACATAGATATTTTAATAAGTTGATACTTATTTTAGGCTGTTTTAAATTATAAATTATTTTTCTATATTAATTAGTTATTTATAAATTATTATAGAAATAAGAATTCGATACTAATTTATCTTTTAAGACTTTTATTTTAATTTTGACTAATAAACCTAATATTTTATTTCCTTCTAGGAGCAAAACAGTTTTTTTACATTTAGTTAATATACAATTTTATTATCTTTAGTTTATTGTAATTTAAAGAAGTTAACAATTACAACTAAAAATTGAAAGAAATATTATATAAATTTAAGAATGCATTTTAGTATTTATAGATATTTCAGTATATTTAAATTTTATTTATATTATTTTAATTCTTAAAAATATTTTAATTTCAAGTTATAAACTTTTTAGTCCTATTTTTGCAAATTCTTAAATTCTTCAAACCTTATAAGATTTCTATTAATTTTCCTATTAAATTTAAATTTATATATGAATAAATTTTAAAATGAGTTTCCCAAATTTTGGTGAATTATATTGGTGAATTTGGTGAATTCACCAATATAATTGGTGAATTCAAATATTTTCTTCCCAAAGAATTATGTTCATGTATACTGTAATAATATAAGTCTTTCGTTTGTGACTTTGGGACAAAACTCACAATTCCCAAATTTTGGGTGAATTCTAAAATGACATTCATAAGTTACAATAGGAAAAAAAAAGAATTTAAATATTTTATTCCCAAACGAAGAATCCAGATTAATTATGCTTATTTATATTGTAATAATATAAGTCTCTCGTTTCAGACTTTGGGGCAAAACTCACAATTTCCAAATTTTGGTGAATTCTAAAATAGCATCCATAAATTACAATAGGAAAAAAAGAATTCAAATATTTTCTTCCCAAACGAAGAATTTAGATTAATTATGTTTATTTATACTGTAATAAGTCTTTCGTTTGCTACTTTGGAACAAAACTCATAATTTATAATCGAATTAAATGGCAAATATTCCACCTTAATGTGCAGCTACATTTTTACATTCATGATAAAATATTGTCATAATGCTTGATGGTGATATCATGTCCGCGTTACCACGGAAGGGGGGGGGGGTATAGTTTCTGAGTGTAAAGACCCCTGAGTACTCGAGGGTAGAAGGCTCTCATAATGCTGGACATTAGGTATAAATGCATATTCATGGTTTACATACAAAATTCATCTTTTAGGGAATTTCATTGAGAATCTGGGCTCGTGAGGTATCGAAAGTAAGAAGTTATTAGGTTAGATATCGGAATTTAAAAATTCTAGAAGAGAATCGGAAAACTTGATTTCCCTCTGATTGAATAAATGTTATATTAATTTCGGATCATAAGATAGTTGAAATAAAGTAATGTTTATTTTTTATATTTGAATTGAGATCTCTGAAGACAACCTGTATATACTAACCTTTCGCCATTTACTCTCACGCAGTGTCGCATGAGAAATATAATATATCATTTATGGTAAGATTGCGAAGTAATCAGAAACATTTGGAAGTACAGGACTGAAGGCTACATTGCAATCATATCATAAGATAACTGAGGTAAATGCCGCCGTCCTGACCTAGGGGTAGCTCCGTGGTCTGGACATCCCGGGGTCGAGTCCTGTTTGGACAAGGTTATTCTTTACCCTGTGATCTATCTGTGAGTTGTGTGAAAGTGCCTCCCCCCAATGTAAATTGGGGTTATGCAAGCTAGTGTGTGAGTACCACTTTCATATGAACTAGAAATCAGACTTCTGCCCCCGGCTCTTCAGGGGTCTTTACCCTCTTAAGCTGATGCACCCCTCTTGCCCTTTAGCTCGAACACGACATCATCATTATCCCTGAAGTAAAAGAACATTTGTGTTTACATCTCAAATAAAACATCAAAATTCCAGACATAATTTTTTTGAATATTATTTGGTAAAATATTTTGACGCTGTAGCATAAGAAATACATATCTTTTTCTCGAAATATTTTTTAAATCATTTTAAAACCACATATTTTTCCACAAATATGGCATATTTCACTCAAAAGAAACTTTTAGATTTGTTTTATTTTTTTAAAAAATGTCACATTTCATTATTTTTATTCGCCACTAAATAACGCCTCCGAGATTAAAATTACATAAAAAAAAAAACACTGGTTGGCATTTCTCTTCAACTAATTCATTTATATTCAAAGCGGAAACATCCAAGACGTCAAAAGGTGTCTAAAGCATTCATTCACAACAGAACACACAAATCCAAACTAGATCCAAAATTCCAATTATCAACGCACTCTCGTCCAAAAATTTTTTTTCTCCTCTAATGCCACCGAATGTGCAATGGAAGCAAAACTAATTTATAAGCAGCGACATTAACTGAACTCCAATTTGCACTGTAACTGTACCGTGAAGAAGAAATAAAATCTTTCCAAATCAGGAAGGCTATAATTTAATTGAATGTACCGCGTCTTTGATTTTAAAGAAATGTCGCTTTGATCTAACTGAAAAGACACTTTTTTTCCCCTTTCGTTTCCTTCCTGTGGAATAAATTTAGGAAAAGCGTGTAACGCTTCAGAATCTTTTTCCTTTTCCAGAAAGGATTTTTAAAGAACGCCTGTATAATTGGTAAATTTTTCAACTCACGTCGCCTCCGAATCTCCCCTTTGTTATGCGTCTAAATTGCTATCGGAATTGCAGTGAATTCAGAATTAAAAGACATTTCACCGCTGCAGCGATTGTTTAGGTCATTATTGGAAAATTTGCATTACGCTTAACTCACTATTATTAAGTTATTCCAGAAACATTGTCTTTTATTGAAGCTTTTGTAGCAAAACTTTTGTTTCTGCAAAACTTTCCAGCACGCTTTTGAGGCAGTTGAGAAATGTTTTTAGGGGAAATTTTGCAACGCCTTTCGTCAACTTTCATTTGATTAATGAACTGAATATGGATAAGACATTTGAAGTAACTTCCAACTAATTGTATTAAAGTTTCGAAGTACCTTAGCATTCTTCCCCATTGACAAGTTGTTCGGTCAATAAACAATAACATATTTCTGTGTTTGTCTAAACTATATTAATTTTGTACAATGCACAAGACCGTCTTTTTATATAATTTGGCACTGCTAAGTTAATCAAACCTTTGTTAACCCGTTACTGAAGATAGGAGTAAAAATCACAACACCTTGTTCTGATTAGCACGTGGTATTTTGTCCTTGAATACAATCAACTCCAGCATACATTCAGAGTGTTCTTTCAGCGGTATGTTGACGAAAATGTAAGTATGAACACGTACGCATAACCGAGTAATTCTTTTTCAAAGTTTTTGTTGTTATTTATTGAGTCATTGACTCCGTGCCTTTTCTTTTAATTTTCAATAATGCAAAAAAAAAAATGTTTTTAAAGTATTTTAAAATATTGTACTCTTCATTTTTCTTTGCTAAATTCTAACAGTTACTAAAATTAGCGTGATTCGGAAATATCTAATCAATATCTATTTAGGATTGAAATTATATTAAGAGATATTACACACACACACACGCACACGTACACACACACACACACACAAACAAACACACACATAAACACACACACACATATATTCACTATTATTCTGAAGACGAAATAAATTTTAAATTACGTATATAATAATGAATTTTCAATAACTTTTTACATTGATTAAATACATGCAATTTATCACCTGAATATTCATATATATTTTACTAGCTCTAATTATTGAACTCTATATGAAGATTCCGATGCATGTGTTAAAATTCTGACAGCCGTCTCTACAACTGATGCAATCTTTCTCTACTAAACGGGTCTTTTATTTATTCTTTACCATTTCTTCTCCTTAGACAATTACTGCTTTCAGTACCATTGGGTTTTTATCACTTCAGACAGGGGTTAGGAGGGGCAGTTGAAATGGGGCGAGTGATAAAGGTAACTTGATCATCAGAATATTCGAGGAGTTGGAGGTATTATTAGCTGTGTGGTGATATTAATGACGTCTTTGCTATACCTAGTTAATTAGAATTGGGGGTAGCCGTATTGTGTTCACCCAGTAATGCATAGAGAAAATGCTTGATGAGAGATCGGCTGCCCCAAGAAAAGAGAGGCTTAATATATGCCGTTTGTGTCTTTAAGTTAATTGGAAAATATAAAGTTACATTTTAGAGGGGGGAAGTGCGGATGGGTATTATTAGCATGGAAATTTCGACGATTGTATATTTTATGAATTGTAAACGTATTTAATCATTGCATTATATCTAATATTCGAAAATTAAATTAATGTTAAATTTGGAATTCTAATGGTTAATCTAAGATTATCTTTGAAGAAATAGTGATAAAGAGTATGATTTCTCAAGGAAATATTAAAGATTATATATTTTATGGGTTGTCCACATGATCCATTTTATCGTTATAATGGTTAATCTAAGATTACCGTTGGGGTCGTTGTGGCATGGTGGTAAGGTCTCGGCCTCGACCCAGTTCCACTGAAGAACCGACGCAAGCGTGCCACGTGCACGCTAAATACGTCGAGGAAAACGCCCTCCCGCTGTGCTGTATGGAAGTTTGAAGAGGGGGTGCTAGGTCAGGTGTAGTTTATGTCATCTGATAGTGGCTCAAAATTTCGAGCCCCGTCCCAAAATAGCCCTAGTATTGCTTTAACCGGGATATTAACATAACTAAACTCAACTAAATCTAAGGCTAACTTTGAGGGAGCAGCGTAAACAAATGTGATCATTCCTGAAATATCTATGCCTACATATTTTAAGAATTGTCGTCATATTTAATTACTAGCCGCTGCCGGCAACTAACTGGTTCGGTAGGATTCATAGTTGCTAATTTTTTTTATTTTAAGTATCTTATGTAATTTAGACTTAGTGGCTTCTAGAGACAAATAATTTTCAAGTTTTTATACAATTATAATTCAACTATTTTAGAAGACATCTGTCATTTCGTTCATTTTACCATTAGTATCTCTTAATTTCTGTCAACTTCTCCATATCTAGCCAAAAATGGATACACTTTTTTTTTTTTTTTTTACTTCTTGCTCTTTAACAATATAACCTGATTTTTAACATGAAGCAATATAAAATAAATATAAATTCTTTCCAGATTCTACCCAAGATTGACTAATTATGTTGCTTGTTTTCTTAATATCAGTTTTTTCAATAATGATTTGTGTAGTTGATAAGATAGTAACTCGAATTGCAAAACAAAAATTAATAAATATCTACAAAGTAATAACTTTTGTCAATAACATTCTTGTTCTTCAATTATTATTACGTTTGTGTATTATCATTCATGATACGTTTAATATTTTCTCAGAATTCTGGCGATTCTTTTTTACAATTGTGATTAAAATATTTTTAATTGATTAAATATAGAAAAAAATATTTATAAGACAAAAAATTGATGTCAATAGAAATATTTTTTTTTTTGATATTATGTTGAAATAAAATAATATTCGCACTGTAATATTTTAGAGGTTATCATGCAAATTTGCATAATTTTTAATTAATTGAAATCCTAATTAAAATTTCAAAAAATTGCTATGAAGTGCACACTTTTATTCTCCAAAGTAAATATATTTCGGGTTTGGTACCCAAAGCACAAATGGTCCCGCTTATAGTGCCTGAAAACACAATAATACACGCACAAACACACTTTCATCTTTATTATTTGTGGATATTACCCCTGGTAACAACATGATTAGGCAGAAAAGCTCATAATATTTAATTTCAAATAAATCGTTTAGATAAAACTTCTTGTCCATGAGTTCGGCAAATTATCAGACATTGGTATCTTGGTATTTTAATTGTCTCTTACATATTTTCTCTTAAATATGTTTATTGTAGAAATGTCTCATATATGTTTATTGTCGAACATGAAAGGTTTCAATGGAGATGAGTGTCATGGCATCATAAAAACATAAATATATGGCTCATCTATCCTCTATGGTTCTTCTATCTTCATTTCCTTGGTTTTAAATTTCAAGGCATTGAATTTTCAATTTTTTTAATCCGTTTTGCAAGTTACACAGATATTAAGAAAATCCTTCTTCTTTAGCTTTCAACAATGGAAGAAAATCGCGCAAACATATAATTGATGAAACCATGACAATGGTTTGAACTTCAGGGAAACAATGTAATTTATTGTTAAAAATCTAATAAAAAATATTTTTAAAAAAAATGTCCAGAGTTCAGCAAAAATTCCTATGACTTAAGTTGATATCCTGAAAATATATATATATTTTAAAATTTAAAATGGTGAAAGATTTCGTTTTTGAAATAATATTTTCGGAAGTTATTGCAAGAATAACTTCCGAAAATTCAGCTTCATTTTAAATTAATTAAAATTTTAAAAAAATCTCTCCGATGTTTATTGTAGAAATGTTTGTTGATGTCCGATGTTTATTGTATATCACATTCCCAACCTCTAACATCTGTAGCTCACCATATCTAGCAGTTATAGGCCAAAGGTCTGGCCAGTAATTTAGTTTAGTTATATTTACGTCCCGTTTCAAAGCAACACTAGGGTTATTTTGGGACGATCCTCGTAACTTTGAACTGCAATCAGATAACGAGGACGACACCTGAGCTGGCATGCCCTCTCCACACTACCACACTACACCAGCTACAAGACTTTGGGCCAGATGGATTTAACGTGAGCCAGACCCACTAAAGATATCTATACTAATAATAAAGATAAATCTGTGTGCGTGCGTATGTATTTGCGTATCCCAGTTCTTCTATGGAATCGAGTTTCAAATCTTATACCGTCTGGTTCCAAAGCCCTGACATTAACCCCAGGCAACCATGGTCGTCTGATCAGTAGAGAAGCAACACATACATATGAGCTTGCTCACTCAAATACATATGCACGCACACATATTTATCTTTATTATTAGTATAGATTGAGTTAATTTTCCTACTCTATTTTCAAGTTAATTGAATTAAATTGAAATTTGACATTCTAATTATTAATCTAATGTAATAGTTTGAAAAAGAAATGATACACTATAATTATTCATGGAAATATCGTCAATTTTATACTTTTTGGATTGTCAACATATTTGATTATTGAATCTAATGTAATAATGTAATATTAATTAATTAAATTACAATAAAATAGCTTACTATTTATGAAAACATCTAAGATTTTATGGAGTGCTTTTTTTAATGATTATCGATACATTTAACGCTAATGTTAATTTTTTAATTTTAAGGTTAAATAAATTAAACAAAGCATTTTTTAAAAAAAAATTGTATTTAAATTAATTCAATTAAGATTCAAATTAATTAAAAGTAATATTCCAAGATAAAGTTAATTATATTAAGTTCAAATAATTATTCCTTCATTAAATAAATTAATTTTCATATTAGTATTTGAAATTTTATGATTTCAGATAAATATAAACTAATATTTTAGAAAACAGTACTAATTAATGTAAATTAATGTTTATAATTAATATATAATATTAATTATATATTAATTAATTACAATTATAATATAATAATTGCTATTAATTAGAATAATTTTAATTAATATTATTCAAAGAAACATCATATGATTCGCTGATTATACAATTAATGAAATGTAGGCATATTTAATTGTTAAATCTAATTTGATGTTCTAAATTTAAATCAATAAAATAAAGATTGCATTTGGTATTTTAATAGTTAAATCAAGGTTATATTCGAAGAAGCAGACTAAAATTATTCATGGAAACATCAATTAATTCGTAGAATATATCTTTTGTTGACTATTGACACATTTAATGCTATTAAATGTATCGATAGTCAAATTGTCTAAATTTCATATTTTAAGATTAATTAAATGAAATTAAGTTAATTTTGGTAGTTTGAATTTAAATTAAGGTTAAAATGATATTTAAATGTAAAATTAATTAACATCAATTTTATAACATGGGGGATTATTTTGAAGAGGGATTGGTTTTGTCGGGAAAAGAGAAAATTTTCATAAACTGTATGAGTCTATAAGTTAATTGACAAATATAAGGTATAATTTTCAGAAACAATAATGATGAATACCACTCAATATTAATATTAATAATTTCGCAGATTTTCTTCTGTATATTTAATGATTATATTAACTATCACAATATGAAACATATTAATTATCAGAATTATCTAGTGTTTGATATTCTAATTTTAAAGTAATTAAATTAAATTAAAGTTAAATTCGACATTTTAAAGATAAATGTCGTATTATACTAAGAAGTTAAAGTATTAATTATCAGAATATCAAATATTATAATCTAGTGTTTGGAATTCTATTGTTAAATTAATTAAAGTAAGTCTAAATTTGAACATTCTAAAGATAACTATCTCGAAATTATATTAAGAGTAAAACATTCATTATAAACCTTTTATGAATGAATACATCTATTTGAACTAATGGCATAAATTAATGCGCGCGTTCAATTTAGTGTTCTAGATTTAATTAAAATAAATCTAATTTAAAGCTGCTATTCCGAAGTTAAATTAATTAAATCAAGTTTAACTTTAATATTTCATATTAAAATTAGTTAAATATTAAATATGATATTCCGAGATTAGATTTATTAAATTAAATCTAATATCGTTATCGTTGTCTTATACCTGCAGTTTAAATTTTCTATTCTTATAATAAAGCTTAGGATACTTTAGAGAAAGCAATGATAACAAATATAATTATATATGGCTATATTAACGATTTTATTGCATATATATATTATAAATTTTTACTTTATTAATGGCTAATCAAATTTAGGTTTAAATTTACACTTTCGAGTATTATTCTCTAACTACATTCTGTGTTACAATTTAGATGTGTTCATTTTTTTTTTTGAATGAAAGGTTTGCTAAGTAATCTAAATGTATAAAGATTTAGTAAGACTGATGTATCTTTTAGCAAAATCTACTATTTTTTTTCCAATATGCAATGTTCGATGAAACCATTTAGAGTAGTATCCCCAAGAATTTCTCATACATTCTCTAACAAAAGACGTTATCCCTTTTCCACCCATAAATTTTGCGGTCCTTGGGTAAAGCTGCGAATGCTTTATCTTTGGTGATTTTTTTATAAATTAATCTATAACATTCTGTTAACAAATCTATAACATTCGGTTAACCCAAAAATCAAATATGTATTTTGGACATCGAATTTTCCAATCGATTCAAGTTAAAATTTGATTTATTACTATAATTGTAACCACATGAACATATACCACCGTTCATTTATTAAAGTCATTCTGTTTTTGTGATATTGCGTTTACATATATACGCAAGTACATACAAACTGACGGTCAATCTGTCATTGACGGTCAAACTGACGGTCAATGACAGATTTCGATCAAAATTTAATAAGAACCTGAATATGATATGATAGATTTAAGTTGCCGATTTTTTTATATAGTTCTTTACATTTTGTAGCTATCGAATTCAATTGTATACATGCAACCAGATTCCTTCTAATGAATGACATTCAAAATTAAGTATAATTCAACAACTGTGATCTAATGTCTAGATACATTAGTTCACACATATAACAATGCGTTTTTGAATTATCGTTTTCTTTGATAGACTAGCAAACGTAATTCTGAGAATCTGTTTTTTGAGCTCAAGGAAATCAGAATTTAAAAAGTAAACAGCAAACTTCATTTTTACTAAGAACAAAGAATCGAATCGTTTGGCAGAAAAAAAAGCTGCAATTTTTAACATGAAAATATTAATAAGTAATTTAAATTTAAATAGTAAAAATTAGTCTTATTTTTAAATATTTATTAGAATCTACAAAATTTCAAGCGATATGAAATAGGATTTTTCACAAAGATTTATTATCCCACCGTTAATATTTCCTTCTTATTCTTGAAGGAAAAAAAAACATAGAAAAATCTAATTCAAGAAAGTTTAAGCCCTTATTTAAAAAGCAACTTCTACTTCTTTCTAGTAAACAATGTTTCGAGTATACAAGTAATTCTATTTCTGTTTGCATGGGAATATATTAAAGTGAAATGCACATTTAGTACAAAGCAAGTGTTTTTTAATCTTAAAATTTTACTTTTATATTCAATTTTTAGACATTGTATAAATAAAAAATAGTAAGAGGGTTTTATTTTTCTACAGAAACGAGAAGGAGTATAATGAATTGTTTTGGAAGTTTCATATTTATTTTATTGAGAAAACCAAGAGACGTAGTTTTCAGAGACAAAACAATAATACCGTAGATTATATTTGCTGCAGTTTACAGGATCCTTATTTTCAATTTATCATATAAGCTTCTTGGCATACTCAGTTGCTTCGTTTAAAATTTTGTTGACTAAGATCAACGAAGGAAAAAAATGAGTATGATAGTTTATTTTAATTTTTAACTAATAAAGGATATCCCAAAATTAACGCAAGGTAATAATTTGTCACCATTTGTACAATAAACGGTTGGCAACTAAATTAATAAAACTATTTGCCGGCTAATAATTTAAGATTAGTAAAAACGGAGCGTTACACGATAGAAAATCATATTTTCATTGCTGATTTCGAAAATAATGAACGTCTGGCTGCCACAGTTGAAAAATTTCAGATTTCGCCACATAGATCGTATGATATAATGTGACTTGTGTTTGGATTTCGTTTTTTCGTTTTATGGTGTTATTTAAAGTCAAAGGTCTAGCCAATACGCCCACAAGCACGCATACATTTAAATAGGAAATTCAACGCTGCATCAACGAAATTCAGCCATATATAATCAAATTAGTCATGGAAAATTTCGACAAAAGATTGCGCATATACCAGCAAAGCCAAAGAGGACATTTCCCCTATGTACAATTCCATACATAGCCCTATCCTGTGTACATATGATTCAATAAAAATATAAAAATTTAAAGGAAAAAACTGTGTTTTTTATTTAATTCCAATTTTGCGTAAACACCTTGCTCTACCGTGTAATGCTTCATTTTTTACTAACCTTAAACTTGCAGCTGTCAAACGGTTTTTTAATAGAGTTGCCAACACTTTAATATACGAATGGTGGAAAATTTAAATCATGTATTAATTTTGTAACAACCTGTATAAATAAACGATTTCTATCTATATTTTTGCCTTTTGTTGATATTTGGGAATAAAGGAATATTTTTCCTAAAAATGACATTAAATGATTATATCTAATTGATATTATATGATAAATTCAAAAAAGATAATATCTAATTTGTTCAATTAATTTTTTGAGAATTTCTTCTAAACATTATAATGTATGGTATTCATCCTAAGCTTCTTCTATATTTACTTGCAGACAAAAAACCGGAAGGAAAAGTATAAGAAATAATCTTATATCATTGATTTATTTTTTTACTGATTTCATGCTATTAATCCATACGTAAAAGACACCTTTGATAAATCTTTATGAGTTTCCATAATGATATTTCAAAGAAAAACTTTTATTTTATATTCTATCACTTTATGGGAATCTTGATTGTTTCTTTTATGCAAACAATGTATTTTAACATCATAAATTTAATTCTTATGCATAAAAAATATTGAACACAAATTATTCAATATAGTGCGATTAAAATTGCTTAGTTTGTAAAATATTCAATAAATGATATTTATTATAATTGAAGCATTTATCACTTGATCTTTCACATTACTTTTTGACACCACGGCAATAGGCCGCGGTAGCCGGGTAGTAAGGTCCCGGATTCGAAATTGTGAGGGATTCTGGTTCGAGAGCCGATTCTACCGAAGAACCGGAAATGTAAGCGGGACTGGTGAACATTAAATCTGTCGGGGCCAAATGTCCTCCCGTTGGTGTGGTGTGAACACGTTTATATATGTATATATATATATATATATGTGTGTGTGTGTGTGTGTGTGTGTGTGTGTGTGTGTGTGTGTGTGTGTGCGTTGGCGCTCTATAAGCCAGACCATTTGACCTACCGCTACCAAATTTGGTAAATGTATAACTTGAAGGTCGGGAATGTGCACCTGGGGTACCTTTTTAAGAATTTTTAATTACAATTTTAATCATTAATTAAAACTAACTATATCTTTTCATTTTCTCCACCGCCAAATGAGTAAGGAATCAGTTGTTTTTTTTTTTTTTCCCACACTAATGAGACTAGGGTTAACATCTTTCGGCCGATTATTTCAAACGATTCTGTTTATTTTCTTAATGTTTGATGCATTTAAAATTAAACATTATTAATTAATCGATCTTTCAGATTCATTCTGAAGTACTTTTGAATTAAAATAAAACAGAATAAAGAAAATTAAAAATTTCTAATCTGCATAGCGTTACCCCAACTGGCGTAGAAAAATTCACGGATTTGCGTTACCGTAACTGGTGTTGAAAATTCACGCATGTGCATTGTGTTCTGATTGTTGACAACGGATTCAACGGATTTTCAATGAATTCGGACTTTATTTAAATTATTTTTATGTTAGTTGTGCGCTTTCATAATTAAATTGTATTTATGTTAGTTATACATTTTTTGTATTGTATTTTGTATAAGTATATCGTTTTTTAAGTAGTTTATTTTAACCTGTTTTCGACCGGTTATTTTAAACGATTCTGTTTATTTTCTTAGTGTTTGATGCATTTAAAATTAAACATGGTTTATTAATCGATCTGCTCACGATGAATCTGAGAAAATTTTGTTGACGAATTCTTGAGATATTACATAAATTAAGATATATATTCTTTAGTGCCCATAAAGGTTAAACGCGCAGTGACTCTGTTTTCAGCAATCATATTATAAAAAAATGCTTTGTTTCAGTAAAATATATTATTATATTAATTGCAGATTCATCCTTTCCACTTTAATTTAAAGCATAAATTCTACGGGAGCTAACAGAAATTTAGAGAGATACATATTACGTTATGACTGAAGGCCTTTATAATATTATGAGTGAATTATATGCTATCAAAATTTAAAGTTTTAAAATATTTTGATGAAGAAGTTATTAAAGTAGGAATTGCATAAAATATTTAATTATTAAAATTTTAACTACCATTAAGATTGGAGAACCTGCTGATCGCCAAAGGCGGCTAGTATATATATATATATATATATATATATATATATATATATATATATATATATATATATATATATATAGTCATCCATCTGACTCTCCGACCCACCACGAAAGCACACGGATTTAAACCATGAAACTGAATGACTGGACCGCCACAACAGCAACAACAGTTCCCGCAACTGTACCTAAGAGCCATCACCGGCCACGGTACAATCCTCCCAGAAGGAAGTATGTCCCGTCATCGATGGGAGGAGTCAGATCCCCCACCTACTTTAGTGTACACTCCAGGGTGACGAGATCCAACCGTCATGCCGAAAGCATCTCATCCTCATTTCGAGGTTCCGTGCCCCCTGTGGTTTATATATATATGTAAGCATTATTTTATGAGGAGCAGGATGCAGTTTTGAAAGCAGTGAAAATACTTTTTACATTTTTAGATTAATTTTAATCTATCGGGAAAGCATAATTATTTACAAGCAGAGAAGCAGACAAGGGACGTCCGCCACAGTGCGGCACAAAAGCAGAACTGGGGAAGAAGAGAGAAATAAATTATCCTACGTCTTATATAACCTGAGATTTTGATAGGGAAAATATTTTTTCATAGTGCTAATATATTTATAAGATTCTGATAGGGATTTCTGACGCATGTCAATCACAAGTAAGGGAAAAAAATTTTTAAATGTGATTACTGGGCATTTTTCTATTTCTTCACGCGAAGCGTGTGAATGTGCCGGAGTTTAGCCGATTCAGCAATTTTATAAAGCTTCTCTAGAATTAATTAAGTGGAGAAAGTGGAATTGGATCAAGAAATAAGAGAATGAACTTACTATGGGCTAAATTAAGAAAAAATCTTGGAAATTAATTAAATTG
>JAPMOR010022433.1:56406-68509 GCA_026543865.1 Argiope aurantia
CTGAATTTGATTTTATGCAAACAAACGCATTCAGAAACATTAGAACCGATAGAGACATACTATTATATAAAATTACCATAATTAAAAGTGTTTAATTAATAGTACATTATTAAAAAAGATTTATTTAGCTATGACAGTATTAACCTATTACAGTATTAACCTATTTTACCTATTAAGCAAAAGAAATGTGAAACATAATTATACATACTCAAAGTTTCTAATAGGATAATATTTTAGAATTTTTATGCATTAAGTTTATTCTAAACATTCAGTTCTTCTCTTTCAAGTATTTATGGAATTATAAAATTAAAGACTATGGAATATTCTTTGAGTTCGTAATTTGTGTAATAATAGTCTTTTGTATCCTGACAAAGTCAATTTGAAATGGGGAAGTGAAAATATTTCCGTAATTAATCAGTGCAGTTAATTTTTCAGTTCATTTATTTAATAGATTCTTGAAATGATTCAGAATATTGAGATGCAGTATGAAGCTTTCTATAGTAATGTTTAAAAATGCTTATTGACTGAAAAATATACAAAGGTAAATACGGTTATAATATATAATATTAATATAAATATAAAATTAAAAAAATGTGGTTATAATACATAACATTTATACATTGATTTTTACATATTTAGTGAAATTTCAAGCGGAATATCGATAAATATATAAATAGGAATAAGCTTTTGGTGTATTGTCTGATTACAAAAAAAAGAAGGATTTTATCTAAGAATTTGCGTTTCAGCACTTTCGAGTGTTATCGGATACATGCTGGAGTTTTAAAATAGTATCTCAATTCTACACAAACATTTTTTTCGGAAAACATTTTCATACGGTTTGAAATATTATTAAATAAATACACATATTAAAAATAATTTGCAGGTTCCTGAATATATAAATTCAGTTAGAGAATAATCTTTTGGTATATTGTCTGAATACAAAAAACTGTTTCATCTAAGAATTTGTATACCGATACTCTCTAGTGATATCAGATACATGTTGGAGTTCAAAATGTATCTGAATTCTACACAAAATGTTTCGTTGGGAAACATTTTTTGGAATGTTTTCAGACAGTACCCATTATTTAAATATCTTTTAATATCGGGAAATATAAAAAATCCATTATGGTTCATTATATCTCGAAATAATATTAAATAAAATTAATTTTCAGCTTTCTGTATATATAAATTTTATCAAATAACAGTTAGATAATTTTTTTATTTATTTTTCCCAAAATGAATAATCGAAATGCCTTTCGTTGAAATGAAGAAATAAAAGAGCAAAGTTTTAATGAATTGTTATTTTTTAAAAATATTTATATGTTATACTTTTCTTACATAATGTTGTAGATGAAGATTATTTTCCAGAATCATTCGAATCGCTTGTAAATGCGCCAAATCCTTCGCTCTCTAAAAACTTAAATCTCATTTTAACAAAGATCGAGATTAAATTATTGATGAAGATATGTCTAGTAAATTTTACACTTAGACACATAAATTAATATATGATTCTTACTTATCTATATTGTTGATGAGTAATTAAAGACATTACTGAGCATCGAAACTTATCTAAATCGTAGAAAGATAATTCGTAGATTTAAACAGCGATAATGTGACTTCTCACCCAGCTATTTTTATTTCACGGATTTTTTTTAAATATTAATTCATCCGTGTTTCTCTCGAAACTCAGTGTTTATTATATGTATGACCCTGTAACTATTTTTTTTAATGTTAGAATTGCCACTTTATGGCCATCAAGTAAAAAAAGAAAATTTCAATCGGCCCATTGACAGGATTTGAAGAAAATCAATTCTTATTTTAATTAACCGTGGGAATTTTTTAACAGAAACCCATATTTACCAGATATGGCACCATGTTATTTTTTTCTTATTTTTACAGTTGAAATTCTCTATTTATATTCACAGTTGCATAAGAAGGTGGGAAAATGTCAATAGAAATACATTGCAATCCAAATTGATAACGTTGAGTGAGATGTTTCCCGAAATAAATATTTGCTAACAAATTTATACTTTCTTTTTTTTTTTTTGTCATTATTCCTAATGTTTTTTATCGCTAAAGCATTGTGGTTTTCGGACATATTACCGTAATTTACAAGAAATATATATTCGTAGAAATACTTATTCATTCAAAAAAGATTCATAGATTCATTCAAGAAATATGTATTCATATATGACATAAATCCACTTAAAATGTATTTGTTGTTATCGCTTTTGGCATTTGCCATATACAAAGTCATCAATTTTAAACGTCTCTTGGTTCAGTAGCGCCATAAATTGCCTAAAGTACTTCTTTAGTTACACATGCGTCACAGTCCTTCTCACGAGGCGGACTTTATTCATACATTTCATTCATTTATTTACCCACAAATCGTAATTCAGATCTGAATCAGAGAATGATCATCTCTGATCCAGTATTCTCAGTAGTATTGTCTCGACTCTGATGACTTCGTGGTTACGGCAGATTTATACGTGCACCAGTCACCGTGTATGCAGAGAGTCTTCGACCAGCGGGGTTCGAAATCACAACCCAAGATATGTGAATACAACCCAGGTGATTAACTAGGCTATCCCAGGCGATTAACAGCTGTTTTCAAATCATAAACAGTTCGAGTATCTTATGGATCCTTAATTGCATGAAAAATGACCATGAAATTCATGAACATTTAATATTACTTATATAAATTTTACAAGAAATTCTTATTGTATGGAACCCTGGAAAGTGTATGATTAATTAATTAAGGTAATTTATCATAATTTCATAGAAATTTTCCATACAACCCACACGCATTTAGATTTTTGCACGGATGCATCATAAATTTCGAGGAATTCGTTTTATTTATTCTATAAAATTATTATTATTCATGATTGTATTCATTAATTGTATTACAGGTTCATACATTTATTCTATTATTTATTATTATAAAATTTCTAACCATTTAGCGAATTAAATAAATGTTTCACAAACAGTTAAGCAATTACAAAGACAAGTATTTCAAAACAAAATACATCCTCGTATTCAAGAAAATTGTATAAACATGTAAAATTCTGTGAAAGAGAACATTCATGAATTCGAAAGCTCCTTATACAATAAGATAACAGAATTTAAAATTAAATTCTGAGAATGCACCGATCTCAGTTAGCAGTAAATAAAATAGAAAATAGCCCCAATTCAAATGCAACGCGAAGCCTGGAACACATTAGATAGTTTCGCTTTGACTAGCTTCTTACCATAGAATGCATCACTGAAGAATTTCAGAATTCCACACAGAGTTCACCCCCTTTTAAACCCCTTCCTCCCATCGCCCCCCCCCGCTCCACACTCGCTCTTTCACAGTCGAACAATTTTCACTCCTCCCACCCCTCCTTTCCGTAAAGTTCTGGGTGGCGATAGAATGGCATTTTAATTGCTCGTCTTAGAGAATTCGGCTTCGTCTAAGTTAATTTTTGGGTTGAGTGACTTCGTAACGGCAGGGTAATTGGTACGTAATTAGAAAATAAGTCTCAGAGAGACTTTTTTATTTAAAAAAAAAAAAGTCGAAAGAATTTTTTTTAAATTTTTTTTTATTTCTTATTCCTACTTCCTTCCCAATACTAGATTCCTTATTGAAGAAAGATACTTTTGTTAAAAGGACGAATTATATTCCGCCAAGAAAGGCTCCCAAAGATTTTTCAGTGTGTTCTTTTATGAGGAAGTCCTTCAATTGAAAAGGTATACCCCTCCCCCCACCCATGTTGTTGAAAAGGAATTCAATGAAACCTATTGTAATAACTTAGAAATTTTTTTATTATATTTTCTTTTAAATTGAAAAGATATAAAAGATTCGCTTCATTCAACGGCATTTTTGTGAAGCATTTTTGCTGTTATAGTTATGAGTGCGCTTTTCTATAGGAAACGAACCTCTTTTTACGTATTGAAAACAACTTTTTTTCAGGATTTTTAAGATGATTATGTATTATTATCTAAATAAAAGTTAGTGAAGCGTTTTTATCTTTGGAACTTATTCCCTATGGTGGTGAATACATGAACATAAAAGTCTAGGATCTTTAAATAAATTATTGAAAAAAGCGCACTGTAATATTATCTTTCATTCGATATACTACTTCTTAACATCAAAGGTATCATTCAAGATGTTCAATTGTAACTAGATTCAATAAAAAAAAACTTGTTCTAAAATTGCTATTTATATACACGCCTGATAAAAATATTTACTGAAAGGCATTCAAGAAGTTCAATTTTTAAAGTTTCATTAACTGTATTCAATTAGAAAAAAAAATAATTTATTATAAAATTATTATTTATGTACACACATGATAAAAATATTTATTCAGTGTTAAGAATTACCTTAAAGTAAACACACACACACAAAAAAAACTTTCAATTAATTGCTTTTTTTCAAATTTTATATATATTTCATGACAGCTTTTTTTGTATGACTACGATTTGAAAATAGCATTTTACAATTTATTTTAAGGTGATATTCACAATTAGTACTTTACAAAACAATAAAAAGTATTTCTAATGTTGGTACTTAGCATTTTAAAAGAATAAATATATGTATATATATGTCTATGATCTTAAAATAAACTAGCTGGATTATTAGCACAATTTAATTACTTTCTATTAATTTCAAAAGAAGTTTGCAAATAGGTAGTAAACGAACAATTCTGAAACTTTTCTATCATTTTGAATTCATCTTTTTCATGTCAAAGAGATCTGAAAAATTCAATTTAACATCTATCTTTCGATACATTTAGAGAGAAAAAAATGTCCAAATTCCAAATTTGATATTTATAATTCCGAATTTTAAAAATATTTAATGTTTTCTAATTCCTCTATATCTTAGTGGATAGGTGAATCATGATATTCTGGGGATAGGGTATCGATATCTATGATTCAGAATCATAGTGTACGAATGATCTCCATATCTTGTTAATGAGGTATCTATATCGAGGATTCAAGATGTTATTTGCATTTGCGAATGAATTTCTCTCTATCTTAGGATAATGGATAGGTGAATATGGTGATATCCTGGCGATGGGGTGTCGATATCGATGATTCAGAATCATATTTATCGTAGTATATGAAGGATCTCCATACCTGGTTAATAAGGTCGATGTTAATATCGAGGATTAAATTTGCCTTTGCGAATGAATTTCTCTCTATCTTAGGATAATGAATTGGTGAATATGGGGATATCCTGGCCACAGATTATCGATATCCATGATTCAGAATCATTTTTATGTTACTGTATGAAGCATCTCCATCCTGGACATCGCCGGCGTCATGGAATAGGGGTAGCGTGTCTTAGGCTTTATCTGGGTGTTCCGGATTCGATTCATGGTTCGGGCTTGGTTGTTCTTTTCCCTCTGTTTTATCTGCAAGGTGAGTGAAAGTGCCCCTGTAAAAAGGAGTAGTGTAAGCGAGTGTGTGAGTGTCATCTTGATATGAGCTGGAAGTCAGACTTCTGTCCCCGGGTACACAGGGGTCTTTACCCTCAGAAGCTACTGCACAAACTCGACTTAAATTGCTGACTTAGTCAGCGGGATTGTCTATAACAAGTGTCATAAGTAGCAAAAATAGAGTATCTATACCCTGTTAATAAAGTATATATATCGAGGATTCAAGATCACATTTGCTTTTGCAAATTGAGGTTGCATTGTATCCTGCTGATAAAATATCTATATCGATATTTTATCGGGTCATGAAATATCGAATCGTGTTCAAGAAAGATCCCTAATATTTCTAGTGATAAGTCGGCGATTGCGGATTCAAGATGATGTTTAATTTAATTTGTAAAAGGTCTTTGGTAACTTGATGATAATGTATCGGTATCGGAGACTCAGGATTGTGTTTATCTTATTCAATGAAGGACCTTGGTGGTAGATTATTAATATCAAGGAATCAAATTGATGTTTCGTATCAATGTATAAAAAATATGCAGCATTCTTGTGATAAGGTATCAATGTCGAGACACTTTCAGGACCCGAGGCTTCAAGATTCGGAGCCTTACTCTACAAAAATGCTCTTTATTACTGGACATTAATGTCTAGATCTAATTATCCTTCCTTTGATGTGGTGAGGTTGCCTGGAGAGTTAGGTACCAACTCGTTTGCTTTTCTCGTCCTCTGATAACAGTAAAAAGCTGTTGTCGTACTTTCCACATTGTTAAATGTTGTGTTAAGGCCTGTTGTCTCACCTTCCAGCCGTCTTTCCCAGTCTTTCTTTAGTTATGTCTTAGGCAGACAAGATATTGGGAATTGTATAAAAGTAATGTTTGGGTTCTAGTATTGAATATTACTAAACAAGATTAAGCTAATACCCGTAATTTATATTTTTCTTTCTCAATATAAAATTTCTGAAGCAGTAAAATCTTGGTTTAAATTGTAATTTACATTAGAAGTAGAATTTGAAAGTAGGATTTTTGTATATTGTGAACAAAACGATTAAGGTACAATAAATCCATTTCATAATAATTTCTCGGAAAAAGTAAGCGATGGAAGGACAAATAAAACTACCGAAATATAAAAAAAAGCCAACATTTTATTTAAACTATTGTTTTTAATATCCAATGACGAACTTTACTGCCAAGAATAATTTCAACACATGGTGCTTAACGCTATGTTACAAATTTGCTCGGTTTAGTCTAGTTGTATAAATGTCCCCTTTTTTAAGCAACTCTAAGGCTATTTGGGAATGGATCTCGTAATTTTTATCCGATATTAGATGGCCAGGTCAACACCTGAGCTGGCACCCTCTCTCCAGACTTCCGTACCACACCTGTGAGAGGACGTTTGGTTCCGATGGATTTAACGTGCACCAGATCGGCATACACAACTACTTTTCAGCGAAATCGGGTATCGGCCCTGAAACCCTCCGGCTCTGAAGCCGAGAGCTTTATCACCAGCCATCCGTGGCCTACAATTCTGCTTTGTAGGAAACACTTTCTGAACATGATAGATGGCGTTGCATGAGTTTGAAACTTCCTAGCATTACTTAAGATAATCCTCACTTCAATAATCTGTAGGAAGATTAAATAAACATTACCAAATACAATGAACAAAGCATTATAATTAACCATGATGTAATAAAGAAGTTATAATTATTGTAAGTAGATACAAAATGCATTGTTCTTGTAACGGATGAGAGAAACATTTCAACAGATTGAAAACAGGCAATACACTTTGGGACGACAATAAGTATCCAAATGTATAAAATCATTTCTCGCATATTTACCCCAAATAAAAAAAGGGGAAAAAAAATAAAAAAGAACTGGCAAGTGCATGCCAGGGTTATTTTTTAATTAAAAAAGTAAGGAAACATTGAAAACATTATGTAGCGAAATAGCAATATACATATATATATGTGGAGAGGCAAAAAGTTTTTCTACAGATAAATTATGTCTATTGGATCTAAATTCTAGTTTTGCTTATGTCAACTGCGTCCAAGTCTTTGATTATGACCATCCTCTGTTTAATTAGACAGTATTAAGGTGATTGGTTGCTATCATTGAATTTTGCCATGGAGTGTTTAAATGAATGACCTTTTAGGGAAAGTTTCGGAAATCTCGCAACGCCATCCACTACGTCTGACAAGCATTTCCGACCCAAGTATTTATATTTCTAGGTGATTCTGAGTCATCTAGGTATGCATATCTTTCCTAGTATTTCATAATACTGATGTTGAGATACTTCACATATTATATTTCTAGCCGAATTTTTTTATTTTTTTGTTAGTGTATTATAATTTTATATAAAATATGCCAAAATCTTATATCATCTGATATATAAAATATACAATTTGCATTCCTTGTTCTTACCTAATTTCAAGATTATTTCCACACTTTTTGAAATAAAACTTTTTTGAAAAAACAAACAAACAAATACTGTATATATTTTACATGTAGCTAAATGATTATCTGATATTTTAACATGCATTTATATAAATATTATTCTTGCATTCCCAGATATTACGTACGATATAACTGTAAGACTTTTAGATAGATCACAAATATCGAGTTAGATGCTATTATAAGAAGTTTAAAATTATTTGCAATTGAGGAAGATGCAAAAAAATAAAATTTGTTTAAAGTCAACCCTAAAGTATCAATTATTTTATTCCTATTTTCATTTATCGCATTTATCTTCATTTTATTTCCATTTTTGATATTGATTCGATTTCCACATTTTAAATGCATATATTTATGTAATTTTGTAAAATGATTTTTAACTATTTATGAAGCATTTTATTAAAGAATAATTGCCATAAACCCATTCACTGTCAAAAGCAATAAAGATTGAATTCTTTAAATATTTTATATGAAATTCAATTAGTAAAAATTCATAGAATATTTCATAAAGAAATTAAAAGTGAACTTTGCATCGAGATCTGAATGAAAACAGAACCTTTTCATTTAATGAATGTAGAAATTAATCTGCATTTTCATCTCCAAAGCAAATATTTCTTTTTCTTATTTATCTAAGAAGTTGACATTAGCTGACTTTCATTAATTTCTTCGAAATAATAATAAAATTGATAATTTTCTGACGAAATAATCTATATAAAAAAAAGAAACAACTCCAGATCAAAATACCGATCTTTCAACACAAATAAAATCTAATTCATCAAATTGTAAGCTAGTTAATGGAAATATATTCGAGGGTTTTATTTGCTTAATGTAAAACTGATCAGCAACTCCAAGAAATACATTGAAATTTTAAAAAGTCCATTAGTAAAATAGAGAATCTAACCAACAGTAAAAAAAAATGAATAAACAGCAAGCCCTCGAAATTAATTTATTCTAAAATAAACAACCAAAAGTCAATTAAAATCCACACCGAGGTAGATAATTAAATGTAATATTTTTCTTCACTTACTGATTTAAAACGAAATTCTATCACAAGTGCATATCCTTTAACGCTATTTGTGTAAACACTCACTGTTTAAGTGTGAACAAAAGAATGTATATCAATAAAAAGTAATGAGAATTAAGCAGGCCAAGAGCTGTATCAACAAAGTAAGTGTTTTGCTCAGTAAAAACATCTTTTTACGTAAATATATGATACAAACAGCATGAACTCGATTCCCGCATTTAAAGTAAACGAACTGTCCGGTCTCTCTTCATCCGGCTGGAAATTGATGCATAACAAAAAGGGTAACATTCTATTAAACCAGTGCCGGATAATTCAATCAAGATTTTTCCCATGGAAAAATTCAGGCTTAGTTGCCTGTTTCTCATTATAAACACTCGTACAGGATATTCCCTAGATGCCAGCAGAGAGAAAATAAAGCAAGGGATCAAAAAATAACGAAAAACTTGGGTAAACAAAAGACACCGGATAGTCCGGGAATAGTAATTTTCCAGGAGAGTGGAGAGACATGGTAATCGGAATTTGTTTAAGAAAATGGAGCACAAATAGATTGGAAGACTTGGATCGCAAAAATTCCTTTGAAAATCGAAGCATTTCAAAGCGCTGGGATGGCAACAATCTTTTCTAATTCAAATCGTCCAATGAGATTACAGGATTCTGCATTTTGGTGAATAGATATATGACATTGGGGAGAGAAACACGATGGGGTTATGAGTTTTTGATACCTTTGGAATAAAATAAAAGTACGTTTCTTTTCTTTTTTTTCATTTCGTAGCATATCAAAGTGGATAAACTACGTGGAAATTTTAATTCCAAACGAAGACAATTTTTATTTTTGAATTCAATGTAAACAATTGCTTTGCAAATAATTTGATTTGGCATTTTTGTGAAAGAATTCTTTGTGGTTAATTAATGTTATTAAATTTACCTGATTAATTAATGTTATTTAAACGACCCTGGAGCGTTTCAGGCTGTTTATACCGTCCATTCCTAACATAGTTTAAAATTTACAGTTCAGTAAATTTAATCTAAATAACGATTGACACATCAATATTAATTTAATTATAAAAAATTAAATTCTGACGGTAAAAAGTTTATTCATTTTTATTATTTTAGAAAGTTATTTTTCAAACTTTTTTTAAAGACAATATTAAAGAAATGATTTTTATAACACATAAAAATAGTAAAAATCAAATATAACTTTCCAATTATTTGCATTACTTCGAAAATAATAATAATAATAATAATAAAAAGAACACAAAATATCAAAATGACGATATTTTCATTTTAAGAACTTGCAAACAGAAGTTAAATTCCAAACGGATATTGTTTCGGAATCAAAGAACGGATATCTATTTCTTAAACAACGAAAAGAAAAATAATTAAAGGAACGACATCTTTTTATACATTTAATTGAAACTATCCTGTAAACATTATCTTCAGTTAACTCGAAACTAGAGACATGATTTTCTTCACGGGGCCACAGACATGGAGTTAAAATGACTCCATTGTTATCTTTCCTTTTTGTCTCTCTTAAACAACATAGGAATTTATTTTGGAAACACAATACATTCTGGAAAATCATGTAGTTCCAAAAGCATTAAAAATGCTAAATATTATAATAATAAATGCTGAAAAGATTTTATATGAAAACCTAAACAAACTTTTAATGAGTATTTACTTCGTTTAGATATTACGGAATTACATTAACGTTATTCGCGTCTCTTGGACTGCGAGGATCGAACCCCACCGACCGAAGACTGTCCGTGTGTGTGATGGCTTGCGCACTTATAAATCTGTCGTGGTCACAAAGTCCTCCCTGTTGAGAATAATACAACTAGGGGTATTGGATCAGGGGTGATCGTTCTCTGATTCAGGTCTAAATTATGATCTGTGGATGAGTGAATGAAAAACATGAATGAAGTCCGCCCTGTAAAAAGGGTTGTGACTTGTATGTAGCTAAGTCGTACTCTTGGCCTTAGATGACGCTACTGAAAACAAGAGCTACTGAAA
Organism: Argiope aurantia; assembly: GCA_026543865.1. Classification (NCBI taxonomy): domain Eukaryota; kingdom Metazoa; phylum Arthropoda; class Arachnida; order Araneae; family Araneidae; genus Argiope; species Argiope aurantia. The sequence goes on from JAPMOR010022433.1 coordinate 67,308, forward strand.
CAAGAGTACTGAAAAAAATCACTGACTTCTAAAGTCAATGGGCTTGTCTATGACAGGTGCTGTTTGAAATAACAACATTAATGTTAATAACTGTTAGAATTTAACAAACAAAAATGATGAATGCAATATTTTAAAATATTATTTTAAGAATGTTTATTCTTTTAGTATTATTTGAATTAAATACAGTTTTAGAGACATGTAGTCAGTCTCTCTATAAAAAGAAACGAAAACTTTGAAAACGAATTACTTTGGTTATAAGCACGTTTTCATACTTTGCCAACATACTGCAGAAAGAACAACTTGAAGGTAATGAGGAGATGATTGTATTCAAGTACAAAATAGCACGTGATAATCAGAGCTAATGAACAACGCGGAATCACTTTAACTCTCGTCTCCAGTTACTGGTTAAATGGGATCTGAAATACTTAATTCTCCTTTTATTTTCGTTTTATATATGTTCATTATTCTCTTTTTACAAATGAGTTTAAAGAATACGAACATAAGTAAATTAGTAATGAAATTGTAAGAAAGGAATGAGATATGAATAAGTGAGAGAGATTGTTTTAACAAATTTAACAATCCAGGACATTGTAGTTTGTCTTAAGTAACTAGAGAAAAGCTTCAAGAGGTACTGATAGTGTCAAATACAACGAATGTCCCAGGAAGATCTCTGGCATCCAGATATTATGATCTCTGCAATATGAATATAGTACATAATCATTCATAATCTTAGCATTTCTTTGAAAAGGGTAAAGAATGATTCTGGTATTCCACTAACTAATGACTTTTGGGAGATCATCTAAATTACCAGATAGCGTACAGAGTGTATAAAATCCAATAATGAAAAATTTGTATGACTTTTTAAGGTTTGAAAAATAGTAATTTGGTATTCCGTTAAGAAATGGTACTCTGGGAAACTATCTATATCAGACATCTTACAGAATGTCAAGAAACAAGCATGCATAGCCAATCCGCTTCTGCAAAAAGAATAAGTAAAATGTTTTGCATCCCACAGAAAAACAACAATCGGGTAGGCCTTCTGTAACATCTGAGATGAAACAGAATCTACAAGACTGAATGACGCACAACCCATTCGCTTTTTCAAAGAGAATAAGTAAAAAAAAAATGCATTCCTCATATAAATAACGTTTTTTTAGATCTTCTGCAGATCATGCAGAATATACAAGATGCAGCCATTCATG
>JAPMOR010022433.1:74150-107300 GCA_026543865.1 Argiope aurantia
AGTAATAATAAAATAATATAAGTAATAATATAATAATAAAAGTAATATTATATTAAAATATAATTTGTGGGCCCGCTGAGACCTGTTGATAAGGTCCCTCCTTAGAAATTCGAGAGCTTTATCTTCGAAGCCTGATTTCAGCGAAGAACCATCGTACAAGGGAGCTTGGTGTACGCTAAATCCGCCAGAAGGAGCTGGCGTGGAGCGGAACTTGGAGAAGAGGCTGCCAACCCAGGCACCTTCCTCGGCATCTGACAGAAAAATAAAATTACGAAGGCCCGCCCAAATTAAGTGTAGTGTTGATTAGAAACGGAATGTTAATATAACTGAAATGAAAATTAGTCCGCCGTAAAAAGTTTCATAATATCTTTTGCCAGTTGGAATTTCTGAATTCTCATCCGAAAAAACTCATTTTCTTAGAAGATATCATGGCATTTTTTTCTTCTTCTTTAACAGCTTTTATATTGTGGGTATTTTAAGAGAAGATATGTATAAAATTCCAATTAGATTTTTTTCTTACCCTACCGTAAAGTTGTACCAGACACAAATCTTCCGAAAAATCTTTTTATAAAATAGTTAGAGAATAGGTCATAGAAATGATAGAAAATTCCTACGCTTTAGTGAATTATTAACTTAACGAATTTTATAGCTGAATGTCAATGAAATATTAAATTTTACATATATGTTATAATAAAATGAACATTCTGCACTTATTGACTCATAATGCTTTTTGAATACCTGTGAATATGTCAGAAGCCATATATTTTAAACATAATTTTTTTTTAACTTTAATCTCAGGAAACGTTTAGAAAAGAACAATTCTTGAAGACACTAATAAATTAATGAGATGCTCTTGGAAATTGTTGAAATATTTTATGCTTTAAAATGTTATTTATTTAATAATTAGCGCATAATATATTTCACATTTTTCATTCCCTCTAATGCAGTGCAACTTTTACGAAAAGTTTTAAACTTCAATGCAGCTTTAATATTTGAAAACTTAATTAATTTTTTTCCTGGATTATTGTTATTATTGTTCTGGGTGCAACAAACTTTTATAAGCAAGATAGTAGAGAGAGAGATAATTTTTATAGCTGATATATATATATATATATATGTGTGATTGCGTGTGTGTGTGTGTGTGTGTGTGTGTGCGTGTGTGTGTGTGCGTAATTTTTAGCTGCATATATGAACAGTTCATTATAATGATCGCAAAATTCTATAAAATACTAATTACTTAATAAAGAATTATTATTTAAAAAAGTACATGTTGCTTATAATGTTCGAATGCGATGAGAGTTCCATAAGAATATTTGTTTCCAGTTTCATTGAAACCTTTTCCTGTTTAACTGTAAAAATGACTTTAAGCTCTATAGTGCTTTTGGGCGAAATATTTATGGAATATATACATGAAAATATTATCGACTATACGAGTAAATCATCAGAATACTCAAAATAATGTGTAAAAACTGTGTAAACCGCAAAATCTCACCGCAAAAAGGCATCATTTGAATTCAATTGGAACGTTAGTGAGAATCAGTGGAATTCGTGACAGCAATATATTTTCGGCTCAGAATTTGTCATTCATCAATTTTTTAATGACCAATCGCGTGCCATTGCACAGCCGTGGTGGGTTCAAATTCCGAAATAAAATAACTGGAGATCTAACTTTCAGTCGTAGAAGGTGTGGTAACATGCCTGGCAAATCCAGTGAGTTCAAAAACTCTGAACCCACCACGGCTGTGCAATTTACAGCTTCGTTAGCATTGCAAACTGTATCGATCGATTTGTATGATACCAATTCACCTGGCAACGACTGCTGTATCTTGAAGTTTAAATCGTCGACGTCCATATTTTTTGCTGCCAAAATGACTCTTTCTGCCAGCCACGCATGATTTATGTATTGTGTGCGTACATCAGCAAATATGCGGTCAATGATAGCATTTTGCGAATCAACGATAGTGCAGAAATTAGTGGGCAATTTTATGCATCCATTATTTTCATAGATAACAACTTTTCCATCGCCGATATCTAACAATTGGTCCGAGAATGTGTCAACAGAGGAATCTTGTGCCATTTGGACGTGCATGTTTATTTTTAGCTGGATTTTTTCAACATTACGCCACAGTGGCGATGATTTCAAGCAAGCATTGATATCATCAGAGTACGTTGAACGTAGTATAACCGGAAGTTTTAGTTTGAAATCACCTGAAAGGAGTGCCGCCGAATAGTTTGTTGTGGTTTTTTATATCTTTGAATGTTCTGTTCAACACCTCAAGAGAATGTTTGTGTGCCATAGCGCATTCATCCCAGATGATAATTTTACATTTTTTCAGTACCGTAGTCATGGACGATTGTTTTTTTTATGTTGCACACTGCTTCTGGGTTATTTTGAATATTCAGTGGCAGCTTAAACGCTGAATGAGCTGTTCTGCCTCTGTTCAATAAAGTTGCTGCAATTCTAGATAATGCGATCTCATTGTTAAATCGCAATGAATGCGATCTCATTATTAGATCGTATTTCGGCGAGAATTAGCGAAATGAGAAATTCTTTGCAAGCTCCACGTGGTGCATTCGATTAAAAAATGGGAGGGTGGGGGGTAGGGAGGTGAAAATTTGGAATTAAAGGTATTTTATGATGCCAAATAAAAAAAAATTGTCAAAAAAGTAGAAAACAATTTGGATAGGGACACCCTAATTACCTAACATTATGAAGTATACTTTACGATTTATTCTCATACCTAACAAATACACATAAAAAAATTCATAAAAATCGGTAGAGCCGTTTCGGAGGAGTACGAATGCAAACACCGCGACTTGAGATTTTTATATATTAGATATTTTAAGCAACTTTCGTTAAGGTAGTTTATTACTTTAAAATGTCGATTTTTCGCCAAACTATGATTTTTTTTTACTTAATATTTTTAAGGTTTGAACAGGTTTCTTTATAAAAGTTTTAGAATTTAGTTTCAATGTCTATTTTTGGGAAGTAACACTGATTTTTATATTTACATTTGCATACGTTTTAATGCTAATTTACATGTTTAGATGTTATTTTCTGAAATATAAATTATGATAGAATTTTCTTACAAAAAAGCTTATAAATTAAAATCTTATTCACATTTTTTTTTGTTCATATTTGGTATAAGGATTTCTCAGTATGTAATGCAGTTCATTAAGTGGAGAGTAAGTAATACACTCATTTAGAGATACTTTATTGTTGCTTCAGTGCACCTCAAAGTGAAAAAAAATAGAAAATTCGTGTTTTTTATCATTTGAACGCCAATATTTACAAAACGAACGAATAGAAATACAGCTTATGTTTAGTTCAGGAACCAGATGATATATTCCTTAATTTATCTACAAAATGTTTAGCAAATTATTTGATGAATCTTTAAACTAAAAGATTTTTGCTTTTTACTTCTTTTTAGCATAAAACTACTTTTCCAGTTTTTTTTAAAAAAACTTCAGGCTCTTAACTGATATATTTTGGTTCCAATGTTGTTTTCTCAATCTGTTTTTGCAAATATTCCAAAATATACTAACTATAATTTTCAAAAAAAAATCCTCCCAAACGTTGTCACGTACCTTAACACTTTTATTTCATTGTTACTCTTACTCGAGATGTTTTTCTTTTTCCTCTTCTTCCTTCATTCATTTTATTATCTTTTTGTATAAAATGCATAAAATGCTTAAAATAATGTGTAAATTATTGTTTTAAAAAGCATTTAATATAGTGAAGAAAGAAGCTCTAAAAAGAAAACCATTTAGACATTACGTATATATCCCCACCGGGAGTGGCACCTCGCATTTGAGAATGGAAAGCTTCCGGCATGGTGGTTGGTTCTCACCACCCTTATGGGTATACAAAAACGTGGGCTTTTCCAATCGATGACGGGACGTAATTCCTCAGGGAAGGGTTGTATTGTGGCCCGTAATAGCCCTTAGGACTCAACCACAGTTTTCTTTAGTGTTGCTGTCGCGGCGGTCCGATGATATAATTTTTTCCGCTTGCCTTTGAACATATCGGGCTAATCAGTTTATGACTAGACAATATATACAATTCTTAGTTTCTAATGTATATGAGAATTTCTTTTTGTTAAAATCTTATTTTATATGCTATGTGACATATGCGGATAAAGAAATCAGAATCGAATTGTAATCATTCAAAAAGAATCGAAATATTTAAAGGTAACAAAGGCTTTAAGAGTATTCCATTAACTCGAAGAGAATATTCCAAGGTGAAAACGAAGTTCTTGAAACATCCTAAGATTTCATGAATACAAAATGAAAATATTTCAGTAGTAAGCATGGAAGATCCCTCTTCTTCATCCAGATCAAGAAACAAAATATAATAAAACCGTCAACAATCATAATCTTAAATTGCAAGGACAATACATTTCACATGAATGTCATGCAAAAAGGAGGCTTTTACCAACGACAGCATCAATTTCCATCAAACGATGTCAGCAACGCCTTTGCATCTTATTCTTTTTGTATAGAAAAAGAAAAGAAATGCCGTTCTTCGTCTCAAGGAACGGGACGTTAAAAATATAATATGAAACATTTCTGCATTGTAAAATATTCATAAATGATTGCCTAGAGTATTGATAAGAGCTAATTTACATTTTTTGAATAGCTTTGAAAATGAAATTTTTCGTTTTTAGATTCGTCAATGCAAGTCAGAGATCTGTAGAACTGTTTATATTGTATTATACTACGCAATAAACAAGAATTTTTTTTAAAAAATGACGAAAATATATTTTTATGACAAGTATAAGAGATGTATCAACTGTAACGTAATCTGACATTATGGACTTTGTCATTTTTCAGATTATTATTGTCAAATCATGATTTTTTTTCTCAAACTCAAGAATGAATTTTTTTTATACAAGATTTGCTACTGATGATGATCTGATGATTTGTTCTTTGTGTTTTGTGAAAAAGTGTTAAATGAAACATAATTTGAAATTGTGAATTTTGTCATTTTTCTTGGTTTACTAATGGCAATTCTATAATTATCTTAAATATCTTCTTATATAAAGTTATTTTTGCATGCTCATAAAAATATTGATATTTCTAGATACCTTAAAGACAAATTGAAAGTGAATAAATTTGTTTATTTTTTAGAAATAAATATTGAGAAAGATTTTAATAGAAATATAAGTAATATCACTGATTCTCCGACCCGCCCGAAGGCACACGGATAATAAATATGAATGACCAGACTACCGCTACAGCAACACTGGCGGGAACTGTGGTTGAGTCCTAAGGGCCCTCACCGGCCACGGTACATCCCTTCTTTTAGGAATTACGTCCCGTCATCGATGGGAGGAGCCAGAGATACTACCTTTTCGTGAACTTTCCATTGTGGCGAGAATCAGTCACCATGTAGGAAGCTTCTCATTCTCATTTCGAGGCGCCCCCTTTCCCTTGGTTGTTTTCAGAAGTGTTAAATATTATATAGTTCGAAATTGTTAATTTTATCACTTTTTGACTCACCAATGGAAAAGTTATTAATTATTTAAGAAACGTTTCTCATAAAATTATTTTTATTGTCAAATTATATTTTACATGATAATTCTAAAATTTGCCATAAATGGATTTTTAATGACAAATTCAGAGCAAACTTATTATTTTTCCCAAATAGAATGAATAAAGTACGAGAAATAAAAATGAAACGGAACATTATTCGTAATTTCGATATTTACAAAAGGAATGGTTCATGAGACATAATTTGAACTTGTGAGTCCCATCACTTCTTGATTTGCTATTGACAAAAGCTGGAGTTATCTCAAGATTTTTATTTACTTAGTATTAAGTAAAACTAAATAAGAATTCTGGAATGGGTAAATTCAAGATATTTTTCATGCATGATTTTAAAAGAAAAATTTGTGAGTCTCATCACTTCTTGATTTGCTATTGACAAAAGCTGGAGTTATCTTAAGATTCCTATTTGCTTACTTACTTCAATTATACTAAGTAATACTAAGTAAGAATTCTACAATGGAGAAATTCACAATATTTATGTGGATGATTTTAAAAGAAGAACTAGTGAGTCCCATTACTTCTTGAATTATTTTTTACCAAAGCTAGAGTTTTCTCAAGATTTTTATTTACTTATTTATTTCAATAATACTAAGTAAAATTAAGAAAAAATATTCCAATGGGAAAATTTACTATATTTATGTGGAAGATTTTAAAAGAAAGAACTAGTGAGTCCCATTACTTCTTGATTTGCTATTGACAAAAGTTGGAGTTATCTCAAGATTTCTATTTGCTTACTTTTTGTAATTTTTTGTAATTTTTTTCCTATTCCTGCACGTTAAAAAGTTCAAAGATTTGAATTTGCTTTACTTATATTCAAATTCATTTTTTAATATTTAATATTAAACAACAATTATAAATGATATTGAAATAATACAACATTCCTTATATTTTAAAATATGATATAGAAAATGTGTTCTGTTTAACATAATTCTATTAGTATTCCACTTTCTATAATTTTTAGTCATTTTGAGGACTATAATATTTATTTAATATTTCATTTAAATGGTCATTAAGCTCTAGCATCCTTGATGACCTGCTGACAAATCAGGAATAGTAATTATATTTAATTCAATTTAAAAAGTTTAGATGTATTTTCATGAACATATTTCCACCAACATATCAAACATTAACCTCTTCATCGTCCGTAACGCGTCTTGTGAAACTTCTACAAGGCGCCCGTAATACGCTTCAAGCGTTCTTCTATATTTTAAAACTTATAAACGTTTAAAACGCTTTGTAAATGTTTGAGTTTTTATTTTTGGAGCGGGAAACAGAAAATTTCACAGGTGAGGATGGCGAAAGTTTCAAAGTTGTTTGTTTCCACTATCTTATATATGTTATCGTCATCATCTTTCTAAAAAGAAACCAGTCTCATGATTTCATAACTCTATTAAAAACTTAAATATGCGAGTTCTTTATCTTCTAAATTTCCTGCAATTGCAACTTCAACTTTTAAATAACTTCTTGAACACACATATTAATTTTATATTATTTTTCATTATTGTAGTCAAACTGTAAAATATAACCAACAGAAACGTTTTGCATAAAACGTTCTTTCTGATAAAAGTCTTATCCTAAAGAATGGCTTGCGTGGTAATAGTGTGCAATAGTCTCAAAATATTAATCCATTTCGTGAATTTTGCATTTTTATTGGATTTATCGTGTCATCCTTGGCGAGGTTTTTGGCGATTAATCCCTGAAATGCGTAATAATATCCGAAAAACAATTTCGTATTTTAAAAGCCTTTTTCCTAAACAACTGAAACCAAATTTAACACGACAATACACTTGTAGTCATAAAATGCCATATCAAATTAAATATATTTAAGTCGATTTGTTTTTGTGTTATAGCGATAACGTAATTCCGAAAATACATAATGATAGATGGTTAACCCCCACACGGATTTGGCAAAATACGTCAAATCCGTGCACAGAAATTTATTTATCTAGCTATTTTCGTTTTAAAGTTATTTTGTTAACTTATATTCAAACAGCCATACCGAGAGACTTCTTCTGAACGGAAAAGGATCAAAATCTGATCGAAATTTACAGATTTAGTCTGTAGCATGTGTAATAAATGTCTTCTATCTACTCAAGTCATTTTTGATTTATGTTTCTGATTATGTGTAACAGTCTGTGAATCTGTGAGAGAAAGACAGACTTACAGACACGCATATTGGCTATCGGACTCAGGGAGTCTGTATTGTAGGGCGATTCGTCATATATAGTTTCAATACTTCATTTTCACTTCGTATAGGAGAATGTAAAAATAATTTAATCAATGATAATAATCAATAACTGAAGTTATTTATTTTTTATCATTGATTACAGGGCAGTTCTAAACTATTCTACACAGTTTCAAGCACACATGCATACGTTTATACATACATACATATATATAATTATTGAATACTAAGAGACATTCAATTTACTCCTTCTAAGAATATTTCTAACGTTTTCCTGGGATAATGCAACTGAATTTATCTTTCCAAAAAGCCATTCTTTTAAATTCAATACTTTATATTGAATCTTATTTGCTTTTAATTTCCTTAAAATAACTGAACTATGCAAATATATATATGTATAAATATAGAGAGAAATAATACTTTTCTCAGAATACATTTTATTTTATTTCAAATAAAGATAATGTTTTTTTTTTAATCTTTTCCTGCCATTTAAAAATTCATCTAATATAAAAATTGTTTACTTCCAATATGTCAAATAAATATATATTTTGGCCCAAACATTTTTGTATATGAATAATAAATATTAAAGTATGTAATTTCTCAGAAAATATATCGAATAAATTTAATTTCGTACAAAAAACTTTATCTCTCTTAAAAATATTTCAAAATTATCTCATATAATCCTTTCAATTTCCAATTTCAAGCAAACGATTTCATTTTCAGTTAGAATCCGAAGTGAGCAGACTATTTTTTATCAATGCAAAATTTATAAACAACAATATTTGAAAGTGTAATAATAAAACTATTCCTTCAAAACAATACGTCCATATTTTTCAGAAATATTATTTGCAATCTTTCATTTTCTCTGCAAGAAATACATGGCATTTCCCTGAAATTTCATGGTGATGAAGAAATGAAAAATCATATATTTGTTTAGAATTCAGAACTCTACATTGATCTTGCGCTTGCGTGTTATATTTTAAATTACATTTCTATTCAAACAAATAAAAAAAATACTGGATTCAGTTTCTTTTTGCATATCATTCTTTGAAATATTCATGGTACTTCTATATTGTCGTCCGGAAATTTTATGGTTATGATATTTTGCAAAAATTTAAAATCAGTTTGAATACAAGATGTTGCACTGTTATAAAATAAATAAGAAGTATGAATATATGTAAAAATTAAACTAAAAATAATCGGTCAATAGTTATTTTTTGTTTTGTATTAATTATTTGTTCATTTTAAATATACTAGATTAGTTTAGTTTTATTAACGTCCCGTTGTAAAACAATACTAGAGCTATTTTGGGACGGACCTTGCAATTTTGAACCACTGTCAGATGACGAGGACGACACCTGAGTTGGCACCCCCTCTCCACACCAGCGGGAGAACGCTTGGCATGACGTATTTAAGGTGAAACAGACCCCCTTACACGGCGGTTCTTAGTTGGAATCGGGACTTGAACCTGAAACCGTGCGGCTGAAACGCTGAGACTTTGCCACTAGGCCACCGTGACCAGCTTAAAGGTACTAGAAAAACGAAGTTAAATGAATAAATAAGGACTTTTTAGAAAACGAAAACCTTTGATGTTTTAAATAAATTTTTATGTAAATATATATATATATGGAAAAATCTCCTCTCTTTTATGAGAGTTAAAATTGAGAATTCGAATTTTTTTATGATAAAGACATATTAAAGTCCTTTTAATACTTTTAAATTTTATGCACAAAAAAGCAGTCCCAATTTCACTAAAGCAATTAGTAATTTCAGTGTTTCTAATCTTGTGCATTTTTATTGATTTTATTCACAGATATATTCATAACTTTAGATCATATTTTACCCTTTACACTCGAATGGTGACTCTCACTCTCCATTCAAGGTGATATAATATTCATTTTGACGTTTTATTTATTTATTTATTTTAATTTTTATTGTTAAAGATGCCAACAGAGCTGTAAGAAGATGCAGATTATTTTTTCTAGTAAATTCAACTTAATACAAATATATTTTTTTCGGTGCACTAAATAAGGTAAGTATTAAGGAGAATAACTATGCATCGAATTACTTTCCGGGTGCAAAGGTTTAAAAATTAATAATTCATAAGATAAATGAAGATGGAAACCATTGCTCAGAAATTAGTCTCATTTTTTTTATAATGAAACCGAAATTTATGGGTTATGTGATGAGCCATAAGATTCAGAAGTGATGCTCTACATACGAAACGAAACTAATGCAACATCTGACAAATATTCATTGCATTCTGTATCTACTCTTCTAATTCTCAGCTATCAGGTAAATTTGTGAAGCAATTACATCAATAATTAAGCGCATTCATATAGACCACACCTTTATACACATGATTTTTGTAGCTCATGCATTTTCTTGTTCTCGAATTCAGTGGTGTTTGTAGAGAAATTAGACGTTATTATCATTTCTAGATTTAAATTGAATAATTGTTAAAGTAGATTATTTTATTGATTTAAAATGCAATATTTGATAAAATGAAATCTTTAATATAAAATTCAGGCATTAATGAGGTCTATTCTCTGATTTATAATTCAGCCTTTGACCAAATAGAATCTTTAATGTAAATTTCAGCTATTTATGAGGCTTAATCTTTGATTTAATATTCAACTATTTGTGAGGTCTATTCTCTGATTTAAAATTCAATTACTTGTGAGGATCTATTCTCTGATTTAAAATTCAATTATTTGTAAGGTCTATTCCCCGATTTAAAATTCAATTACTTGTGAGGTCTATTTTCTGATTTTAAATTCAATTATTTATGAGGTATTTTCTCTGATATAAATTTCAATCAGCAGTGAGATATATTCTGAAATTTACAATTCAATCATTGACAGAATATATTTTCTGATTTACAATTTACTTTAAGAATTATCATTATCAGCTGAAGTCGATTCTCTGATTTAAAACTCAATCATTGATGTTGGATGGATTGTTTAATATAAAATTCTACCTATAAAGAGGTCTTTTTTCTCATTCTAAAATTCAATTATTAGTGAGATCTATTCTCCGATGTAAATTTCAATAAGCTGTCAGTCACAGACAAAATTTATTTTATGATGTACAATTCACTCTAAGAATTATCAATGTCTGTTAAACTCGATTCGCTTCTCTGATTTAAAACTCAATCATTGATGATATGGATTCTTTAATATAAAATTCAATCTAAAATGAGGTCTATTTTCTGATCTAAAATTCAATAATTGGTGAGGTCTATTATATGATTTAAATTTTTATCGTTGGTGAAATATGTTCTCTTATTTAAAATTCCATTATTGACGAAATCAATTTTCTTATTTACAATTTACTTTTACAATTATTAATAACTATCGAAGTCGATTCTCTTATTTTCAACTCAATCATTGATAAAATAGTTGAATATAATGATAATAATAAATGGTAAATATAAAATTCAATATATAATAAGATCTCATTTAAAATTAGATCTTATTAAAGAATTTTAGAATTGAATTGAATTTTAAATCTAATTTAAAATTCAATTGTTGGTGACGTCTATTTGATTTAAAATTCAATTTTTGATGAGGTGTATTCAATTCACTCATTGATTCTAGTTTCAAATTCACTCATTGATTTGATCTATTTTCTCATTTATGACTGAACAATTAAGAATTTTAAAAAAATGCGATAAAGCCACAACGTCTTTATTAAATATTTTAATTCAGAATGTTTGAAAATTTTTCTACTAAAATAATGTAATATAAACATGAGCTTAAAATAATTTATTATATTTTTTTTTCAGAAACAATATATACTTTGATTCAAAAACTGAAATCTCACATTTTTAGTATTGAGAAATTGCTGCCGCCTTTCATAAAACTGGACATAAAATATTGAAAAGAAAAAGGAAATTATAGAATAATTCATATAAATATCATACGATCTCTAGTGCTAAGCATTTGGGAGTATCTAAGTGACTAAATCTCCACAAATAGCAGATTGTATACTGTGGTTTGTTACAAAATAATCATAGCCTTGTTATTAGTTACACTTAAATAATATAGCCTGTAACACAATAATACTCAAATCCAAGTGATCGGATAACTGAAAATAGCAATTTATGTACTGTAGTTTGTAACTGTAGGTACAACAGTGCAACGTAGTATGTACTATAGTTGTTTTCATTAAAGACTGTTGTATAATAATATACGAATTTATGTAACCGGGTGACTACAAATAACTTTTTACATACTGCGGTTTGTTAAAAAATAGCATAATATTTTTTAAGGTTATATCATAATAGTATATCCTATTATACAATATTGCACAAATCTAAGTGATCGGATCACCGCAAATAGCAATTTATGTACTTTAGTTACTATAAAACCATAACAATTTCCAGATTATATTCTGATAGTTGCCTAACAATATTGAATTATATTATATTACATTATTCAGTATTCAACAATAATATACAATATTGCAAATATTGTTTAAGATCAGATAATATTATACAATATTTGCATACTACTACTTTGCATACTACTACAATATTTGCATAAACTAATACTATGCCATGAAGAAAAACAAGGAAAAGGCACTGAATACGTATACACTAGAAGATTTTCTTTTAAATTTAAAATTTAAAAATCCAGTTTTTTCACAGTAGGTCATTAATATATGTTTAAACTCATTTCAGTGGGAAAAAACAGTATTACACTAATTATTAATTAATTAAATAATATTTAATGACTAATTAGCATATTTTTTAAACAAGATATCTTAAATTCTAATTTGTACAGACACGCAATTCTAGTTGGAAATTATGCCTAATATTAGTCTTCATGTTGTCTGCCCCAATAAAGTTATAAAAATATATAGTTTTATTTTCACCAATTTTTTCATCAACGATAAATAGAAAAAGCGAGATTTTTTCTGTCATTTTAACTTTCAAATAGCTATTAAAAATTCATTTCTATAAATATAACTTTGATTGAGGCACAAAACATCCACTGTTTCATACAGATTATTTTGATACATAAATAATTGTATTTGGATAATTTCTTGTTGAGTTATAATTATTTGAAGGAAGCAACATGGTGTAAAAATATCATTTTTGATAAAATGAGTTAAAAAAACCGAAACTAGAGTTTTTAGTGAAAGTGCCGCAAGAAAAATAATTATAACTCTAGAAACATTCCGAATATTGACAACATCTTCATATCGTTTAAAAGATAAAGGATCAGAGAGCATTTTAAAGAAATAAAATTTCTTTCGATATTTTGAACGATTTTCGAAGTTTCAAGTGTGTACTTACACCTTAATATATTAAATCCAGAGTTATAAAAAAGTAATCGAAAAAGTAATTGTGCTGAAGAGAAAAAGAAAATTTGAATTAGAGTTTCGTTTCAGGTATTTAGCGACAAATTCACAGAATTAGATATTGGAAAGTTTTTAAGAAGACCGAGAAAGAGAATTCATATGTCAGGAACGTAATTAGAAAAATAGTACTTGAGAAAAGTAGTTTGATATATAATACTATAAAAACAAAGTAGTGTAGCGGATTGTTATGAGCGAGGATAGAACCTGGGCAGCCGAATAACAAGACCACAAAACAAAAGTAATTACTCGTGTTTCGTAGCTGTTATCTGGCTTATAAGGTTCACCACAATTAAAAACTTATATTTTTTTCCTCTGGAATAATTTTAATTTTTGTAAAGAAATACTGAAATTTTTAACAAAATATGCTTTTTCTTTAAAAGCTACATATATATTTATATAATTTCACTTTTATTCATAATTTTAACTTTGTATTAATAAAAGAACATGATATAAGTATTATTTCTTTTTTTGAAAAATGCTTGATGAATCCAGTAGGATACCTTAAAACTATCTTCCTTGTGGATTTACCTTCTAACAATTTTTCCTTTGCACATAATTAATTAAAATGATCATAATTTGTATGCAAAGTTAGACTCTACATAACGGTTTGCATTGACCTCATTTATTGTAAAATTTTCAAATATTACTCTCTTATATTTAATAGGGTTAACTAATATTTTGATAATGTGTTTATTTCCTCAATGCCACCGTTTTGGAATAAATGGAATTTTTCCCCAGATTTACTATCTAACTAATCCCAAGCTGGTAAACCAGAGAATATTTCCCATTCTCTTTTAATATCTCTAGCTATAATGGATATTAAAGAAATATACGATGAGAAATGCAGTTTATTACTGGATATCTGCAATACCCACTTCTCTTCCTGCTCACGCAATCGTCATAAAAGACGCATCAGAATTACAGCCTGCATTTACTGGCTGACATTTTATTGCCATATTGGCGGCCCTCCCCTCCCTTTGCAATAAACAGTAACGGAGAAATGAATGGCCTCCAATCAAGGAATTCTTCCGTGGAATGCCAGGGAACATTTTTTTTTCTTTTTCCGAATTTCGGTTAAGATCTCCATTCTGATTCCTTTGCTGTTGTTCTTATTAATCTCGGATGGTCTTGAATCCAAAAATCTCCAAACATTCAATAAAATTGGATTCTTTAAAACTTTATATTCCTTTTTTTTCGCATTCCTTTAGAATATGGAATGACTCAGGAGAGAGATGTGTGGTCGGAGAGAATCACACTGACTCCATTTCGGAAAGAGAGACAGAATAAGCAAAAGTTTTTCTCCATGCGTGATTTTAGAACTTATCTTACACAGTTCATCATTTAGCTAAACTAACATTCAGTCTGACGTGAGAAGGAACCCATTAGAACTGTCTCCTGCTCCCTACATTCTTCCAACCCCTTCTTCCTTCGTGTTCCTAGGTAAATCTTCAAGAAATGGGATAAAGATGCAAGGTAAACTTTACACCAATGCCGTGACAGAAAGAGCTTCAGAATAAGTAATCAGAATTTGTTTACATAGGAGATTTCAGAATTAGAATAGAAACCAGATAGCTAAATTAACATTCAGTCTGATGTCAGACAGAGGTCATTATAATCGAAATATTCTTCCAATCCCTTATTCCTTCGTGTCCTTGGGTCCCTTTTCAAGAATATAGGAGATATTTTCACGGTTAGCTCTACACCAATTGCATTCTGGAAAGAGTTTCTGAATAAATAAATATTTTGTTTCCATGAGTGATTTCAGAACTAATCTTAGACAGGGCATCAATTAATTCATTAACATTCAGTTTTACGTGAGACTCATAAATTAACTCATTACTATTGTATCACCTCCAGTATCCCGCATTCTTCCATCCTTTCTACCTCCACATTCCTGGGTCCTTCTTCAAGAATATGGGAGATATTTTCGTGGTTAGCTGCATACTGAAAAGAGCTTCAGAATAAATAAATATTTTTTTTCCATATATGATTTCTGCAGGAGTAATCTTGCACAATCTTGCAAATTCGTACAAAAGAATCAATTAGCTCATGAACGTTCAATCAGGGAAAGGAACCTGTTTGAATTGCCTTCTATTTTTCACATTCTTCCAATCAGAAAGATTCTGTATTGAGGGAAGACTGTATGTTAAAATCCACGTATTTGTGTAGTTCAAGAGAGGAGTCAGCATAGTGCAGTGCCTTTATAAATTCAAATCTGAATATACTACAGCAGTGTTTAATGTTTCTGATGTTAATATTCATTGTGTGAGAGGAGTTTTTCATGTACGCACCACAACCAGAAACACCAACGGCATACATCTTCAGAATAGTTTAACAGATGGTTTGAATGGTCCCCAGATATTTTTTTATCTGTTTATATCTTTTTATCTCTTCCTTGCAGTAATTACGGAAAGACAAAAAGCCAACAAACAAGGAATCGCTTTTTATCCAGAACCTTTTTTAGCCATTTTTTCTTAGTAACGGTTAAGATCTGTATTTTGATTATATTGTCAATAAATATAGAAATTTTACCCTATTCACATTCTTGTAAGTTGATGCATACAAAAGAAAAATATTTTAACTGTGGAACACTTTCACATCGAGTTTTTAATGAATCTACAATTCTTATGAGAAAGAAAAAAAACCCACTTGTTAAGGTGATAACCACAAATTGATACTCTAATCCATCAAATGGCACATGGTAAATTTGAATGATCAGAACACCGCTACCGCATAGGCATGAACTATAGTTAAGTCTCAAGGATCATGACACCCCACAATCGCTCTTGTACAAGTCATGTCCTATCATTGGTAAGAGTTACCTGGTTCCATACCATTTCTATACCAATTAGGACAGGGAGAACCAACTACTCTATCGAAAGTTTCTAATCTCCTTAATCGAGACGTCCCTTAGGGAGGTTGTGGAGATGATAATTCAAATTCTAGAAATCATTTCTTAAGATGGCATCATGATGATACTATAGCTTTATGATTTATGAACTTTTCATCGTCGATATTAATAATTGCACTTGTAACAAAATTTCAAACATTTAATTCACAGATGTATGTCTGCTTAAAAACAGTTAGATGTTGATAAACATTTTTAATTTATTCAATTCAAAACCTGAAAACTACTATAAAAGGAAGAAGAAAAAAAATCACCACGATTTAGACAGATGAATTTTATTAATTACGATTACAAACAATAACTTCCGTCAGGCTTTGTAATCGTACTTATGTGTATCAGTCTACTTTAAACTTATATGTATTTTTGTCATTATTTGTGCATCCAAGTGCGGTGATTCATTAGGGTTCGGGGCAGTTTAATGAAGTTTGTAACATGCTCACGACATAAAATTGCAGATATTCATCAAGATTTCGATAGAGAATGTTCTTTCCTTTTAAGAGCAACTTGTACATCGAGGTAGCATTATTTAAAAATAACTAGATTCATAATGTTCCAAATTATTTAATTTCTTGGTTGATATCTAGAAAAATCTAACATCATTTCAGAGAGAGTCGATACATAAATGAAAAAATAATTTCTCTACATCTTTTAATAAATCATTTAAAAATACCATCTCTTATCCATTATCTCCCTTGAATTTTTTAACCTTGCGTCGAACCATGAATTTTTATATCTTTTTTATCAGCAGTAAATATGTTAACAAGCTGGGGTAGCCTTGTTGGTATCCCTCGGGTTGTGAGTTTGAACCTCACCGGCCAAAGACTCTCCGTATATATGGTAGCTGGTGCACATATAAATCGGTCGTAACCATTAAGTTCTCCATGTTGAGACAATACCACTGGGAATATTGGATCAGAGGTGATCGTTCTCTGATTCAGGTCTAAATTCCGATCTGTGGATGAATGAATGAAATGTATGAATGAAGTGAAAAGACGCATGAGTAGCTAAGACGTACTTTCGGCCCTTGATGGCGTTAGTGATACAAGCCTTACAAATCACTCTCCATCAGCGGGCTTGTTCATGATAAATGCCATAAGCAATATCAATAAATATACTAACACATCGGATAATAAATTAAAATATTTAATTCCAATTTTCAAAGTGATATTTAAAGGAGGATCAGATTTGTTCTTTCAGGCAAAGTCCTTTTATAGAAGATATGAGTGCTTTTCTACTTAATACCAAACTAGTATCATGTTAATATTGGACATTTTTTTAATTAACAGTCATCAATTCCACCTTTTAAAACATTCGCCCCATTTTTTTCAATCTATTTATTTTATTTACCAGGATATCACTTCATTTCATTAATACTTTTTATTATTATATAGCATAAATAAAGACATTACTTAATCACTTTATTTCCTTTGCCCCTTTATAAGCATCTCTACAGTATATATTCTTACACTTACATGATGCGGAACAAGCTTTCAGAGCGATAAAGAATGCCATTCGATATCATTCACAAAGCACGTACACATTATTTATTATACAAGGATCAAATAACTATTATTTCATTATATGTATGAAAAGAGTCCATGGTCCTTTTTTTTTTTTGTCTGTCTTTTTCCACCGAAGATGAATGACCTTTCGAAGTAACCACCTCCCCCTTTTTCCTTGTGCACCCCATCCCCGACTCCATCCGGAAATGTATAAGAAACGGCCAGCACGATTATCATGACGTTCACTTCCTTTTTCTCCCATTCCGGATATGATGGTACTATTCCGTACGGACCATTACAAGGCGATGTACAAGAGTATGGCAGGGAAAAAAGTACACAGGCAAGGAAGCAAGGCAGGGAAAGCAAAATCATTTTTCTTCCTACAATAACACTTGACTCCCCCTGAATATATGAAGAAAGGAGAAAAAAATTCCTTTTTATATGTGCACGTTCTTTTTGGCTACATCCCTTTTATGCTGGGGAAGGGGGTTAGGGCGGGAGAAAGCATTCGCCACAGACCATTTTGATTAATGCACGTAAGTTGTTGATGTTCTTTCTTCATTTTTATTGTTTTTTATTGCTGTTATTGTCCAAGGTCGATGGGGTATTAGATGTTTTTATCAAAGTAGGTCAGTATTTATGATGATGGAATATCAAATGGGTTTTCTTCTGTGTGTTTTCCTTGGGTTTGATTGATGCAAGGAAATTGGACCTGGTCACTATGGACTGTATTGTATTCACGTTTGATAATAATATTTCAGCCTCTTAAAGTTTGTGTCTAAAAATGAAGTAAAGATGCATTTAATTCAAATATTTGAATTAATGATGGGAAATAAATGATCATAAAAACTTTAATAAAACTAATTTAAGGATATAAATATGGTTCTTTTTCTTGTTAGTATAATTTCATGAATTTCATGAATCACGTCAATCCAAACTATCAAAAAATATGGGAATCATGCCAAAATCGATATGATTGTATTTATTATGTAGAATTAATTAAAGTTACAACCATCGCACGAAAAAAAGTTGGCAATATTTCATCATTTGATTGAAATAAAAAATATATTTGTGCCTATAATTGCTTATCATCTTGATATGGAATTCGGCATTAAAAAATTGTCCCTTCTCCAACAAGGGAAAATAAATTATGAAATTACAAAATTAGTCCTTTCTATTATTTCGTTTTAGTTTTCTAATATTTGCTTTGTATATCTAATTTACTTCCTTATTATGTATAAGGTCTTCAGTCACTTTGATTTTAGCCTTTACATATAGTATATACTCTCTCTGATTGTATGATTGATTTGCTTGTAAGAGATTCGATTAGTTGTGATTGATTTAGGGATTTTTATATACATTATTTTTATTTCATTGATTTGCTTACTTAATTTATATACTAGCTGTCTTCAGGGACAAACTAATTCGCCATGATTAATGTTCACTAAAAGATTCAATGTAGTATTTTATTTAAATTGGATTCTCATTAGCTACTTTAGAAAAGTATTTTTAAGCTTCCAGTTTTGATAGTCATATAACAAATACCATTATTGAAGTCTTATGCCTTTCTGTCCATTGCAATATATATCTTTAATTTTTGGTCAGTTACCACTAATTTTTTAAGAAAGCATCTCCAATTTTTGGTCAATCATTAAACTTCCAATAATTATAAAATTATTTCACAGAAAAAAACATATTAAAGAATATGAGTGCAGAAAACAGAATTGTTCAGCATTGAAATCTTATAGAATTTATTTTTTTTAATAATTTAGGAAAAAAATATAAAGAATTATTAATTTTTTATTTATCAAAAAAAATTAGTTTTTACTATTGCTTTCAAAAAAATTTAAGTAAAGTAATATATATATATATATACAATCAATAAATATGTTTTAGAAAAAATGATAACATCTAAATTTTAAACTTATGGAATTATATTCAGGGACATAATCTTGATCTTTCTACATCCAAATCGAACTAATACTTCTGTTTTCTGCCACCCTATCTGGGCGAGTTATGAAGTTTTGAATATCACTATTTTAGGACAATCCTTAGTTTCATATTATGTCAATCAAGCAAATTCAGGGCGCTGATTCGCTTATCGTCTTTGAAAAGGGTAATAATTGATACAGCGGTTTAAAATCGCTCTTTTTTAAAATAGAAATATTCAAATTTTTTCAACTCACTCAACAAAGTGTATATTTCATTTTATTAACAATGTCATCGTCGGAAGAATATTTTACGAACTATGAATTAAATTCGAAATTCTGCTAAAAAATATAAATTTTGAAATTCATCAGAATATTTATTGACTCAAATTGAATAAAATAGTATTATTTACTTCACTTAGACTATTTTTACTATTAGATGCTTATTCGATGAAATTCGAAATTTCTTCGAATAATAATCGAAATTATTTTTAAAAAATAAATTATTCCCTTTCTTTTATTAAATTAAAGATATTTAAAATGCACACACTGGTACAAAATGAAATTCGAAATTCATATTCAAAACATTCTAACGTGATAATGTTTGATTCTTTTTAATTTAATCGATTAATTAAAATTTATTTCTATAATTTACTTATAATTGCGTAGCAACAAGGCGTACACTCAAAAAATATATTTAAAGCCTCTGTAATGTGCATGTAAGTGTACAAATGTAGCTAATGAAACTATGAAATACAATTATTAAAATACTCAAAATGTGCTTTCAAAAATTGATAATAAATATTTATTTAAAATATTCAAAGTATTTATATCAAATGTTTCGAAGGAAAAAATGGATGTCACTGAATTATTCTTTTCTTAAAAAAATATTATTTTATGAAAATTTAATTGTCCAATAGCATGGCGTGGTGATATTGAATAAAAAAGATTAAATTATTAATTAAATTATAATTGTAAATTGATACTCATATATTTTATATGGACCCACAATAATTCATCAAAAATTATAATACATCGCCATCTAGCACGTGAAGTTCGCTACTGTAATCTTGGTGCCAAGTATAAATAAGGGTTATACATCTTGAAAAAATCTCGACATTTCATATATATAATACCGATCTTGGTGCAATTTAAAAAATACCAGATGAACACAGTGTCTTCACATTCTAAGTATAATAATCGCAAATTCGTCAAATAAGCAAGAGAATGCTTATGAAATCGCATCCTCTTATTTATATTGAAAAAAATTTATATTGAAAAATCGCCAAGTAAACTCATTATATTTTCGTTCTTGGTGAAATTTCAAAATCACAGTTTAAACTCAAACAAATACTTAAAAATTTAATTAATTTTTTGAGAGCATTTATCTCTTTAGAACCTAATATCCAAAAAGTAAGTATATGTCAAATTTGTAACTCTAACCTGAACCGTCTGCGCCGTAGAGAGTATCTAAGTTTTTTTGTTTGTTTTTTCATCATGCTTACTTTTATTTCCCGAAAAATAAAAAAAAAGTATAGCCTTATATAAACAATATCCAAATACTGAAAATAATTCGCCAAATCAAAAAACACTTGTCCCCTTAATCCAATCATTATTCTAATTTTGACACTTTCAATTTCAGCTTTTATGTATATACGTATGTTATCATACGTATATACGTATGTTATTATACGTATGTAACTTACATCCTCCCTATTTTCAAGAAGCATCTATAAGACACTATTTCACTTCATTCCCTATGGACAAAAATCACTACGTAGCTACATTTTTTCTACATTTGATTGATTTTTACATTTGATGATAAGAAAGCTCATGATCACCCCTTACCCTCTATCCGCTGCTTCACTTTCAAAAGACATTGCAAAGTTATATCTTGTAACAGTCTCCAATTTCAAAAGCTAGAACTATTTTGTCAATTTTAATTTCCAGAGTGTTCCAATTGACAGTAAATTAATCAGGGTGTTCTATGTTTATTGTTTATTCATTGTATAGAATCTAAAATCATACAATACTTTTGTTGTGATAAGCTATAATTCATCTCCTTTGATCGCCATGATTAAACGAATACTTTAATATGATAGGAGAACAGATGGAATCCTAAGACGGCTAGTCAATCTAAAACAAAGCACATGATATTTGTAGCATTATATTCTTTCAAAGCATTTATTTTTCCATAAGTTTTTATATTATATAATCATATTTATACACGAATGCACAAGATAATCTTCCATGTATGTACTGGAATGAAATATTCTAAGTTTAATTATCGAATTTAAATGACTGACTAAAACGTTCTAAGTTCATTCTGGAAATTGAATTTTAAATCAGACTTTCTTTTATTGTGATAATAGATTTTTCATCAAATCTATTTGGTGTGACTAAATTTATACTTTAATATAATTGGAGAATGCATTGAACCTTTTTGAGATACAGTACACTCCCGAGTATCCAGCCTATTATGGCGGAAGGACTGGCCGGATAACAAAAACGCCGAATAGGCCAGAGTTATATGAATTCATTTCTTTAACCGTCAATACCAGAAGACAGTTTTTTATCCTAAATTTATTATTATAATACGCATTCTCTCACTTCTTATTGAGTTACTAAGCCGTACATTTATCTCAATGTGGACGCAGCCGCGGCCCGATGAATCATACGAGCAGTTGTCGGTAACATATCGAGTTGAAATAGAAGGCTCTATACTGATAATTTATATATATTTATATACTGCACTGCACGTCTCAAGAATTCATTAGATCAAAAAGTAAATTAAAGCACATAAACTGCTCACGTTTTAAGATAAATTATGTAATACCCAACTTTAATGCACGAAACATTATAAAAAAACCATTAGCGTAAATCGTAGGACTAATTCTTAAGAATATTGGCTCAAACTGATTTTATTTCCCACTGTTATTTTCCTTGCGTTCCTCATTTAATAACGACAAAAGAAAACCAGGCCAGATAGCACGAAAGTGGGGGGGGGGGGTCGCGAACCGAATACTAGGGAATGTACTATATAAACCAATCAAATCCTCTGTTCTATATTTTCCCTTAAATTCTTCTATCATATAACCACATATATATATACATAACTGCATCATATATCTCTTGCAAATAATAAGTAAAATGTGATTGCAAATTTTGAAGACCAAACGCACGTGTTAATATATGCAAACGATTATTGAATTAGAAGTTAATCATTTCTAGATTTTACTGGAATCAATTAAAAATAGAGATAAACATAACGACCTTCATGTGATAAATGGGTTTGAAATTAGGAACATGCATCCCATCGACATATTTCAGGTTATCTATAACATATCTTTCAACAGAATGCATTTGAAATTAGCATTCTTACTAAATACTAAATAATCTTCTGTAATTAAACATTAATGTGAAATAACAAAGCTCATCATTGAGTTATAATGCATCAAATTGAGAACTGTAATGCTAATTTCGTAGATGCAATACTCCGAAATGATTTGTTATAGGTAATATTTAACTGTTATTTACTACAATGGATGTTTGTTTACCATATGAAATTACCTGGAATTCCCTACGATGCAAAATTTATCATTAAGCATTCCAATTCCAAATCCTGATTTATAGGACGGAGTAATCATAGCATTAGTTGAATCATCGTATTAATCATTATTTTCATACATTTACTCTCAGATGCATCATTATTATGATGATGAACGAAGCACCTTTCTAACAAATAATTGTCCATTTATTTCATCATTATGCGAATTCATTTTACATTCCTGGTAAATAGAATTCATTGAATTCCATTTGTTTCATATTTATATATAAACTTTGAAATAATTTAACAAAGATATAATATGGGTCCTGTGGAATATAATTAGTTTTAAAAAATCCTTTTTTTAGACTACTGCAGGGATCTTCTTAAAGAACATATGCCAAGCAGCTCGATTCACAGCTCGATTAAATTTAGTAGGAGAAAATGAAAACATTGATCTTATTTAAAAGTTAGATTGTTAAGAATATTTCATTGGATATAGATCAAAGAAGTGTATAAAATTTGCACTTGTCAATAAGTCAAATGATTATACTTATAATTACGACTCAAATAATATAAGTGTTATCTAAGTCAATAAATGTTTATTTTATCAGAAGAGCATTTATTGACTGGAACAAAATAAAAAATTATAATTTATATCTTTTAAATCCGTTAGAAAAAATAATCAGCATTTGAATTTTGCATGAATCTGAGATATTTTTATTGAATAATTCTTCAAGATATTGCATAAATCATTAAAAAAAAATTTTGCAGTCCACATAAAACTTTAATGCCGAATGCTGATTCTGTTTTATGTAGTTATATTCAAAAAATAAAAATACAAAGAAACATGCTTTTGTTAGGAAAAATATTTTTGTTTTAGTTGAATTTTATTCACTTGACTTGGATCAGAGCTGACAAAAAATTTGAGAGATTCATATCTCAATAAATAGAAAGTATAATGCTTCTATAATAGACTTAATAATATGTATTATATAACTAACAGAATCTAATTCCCCTAAACCTTCTGGTCGCTAAGGGCAGTTGGTATTTAAAAAATTTTCACATACCATTATATTTTTAAAAATGACTTAATATTTTACAGAATGGCTACATTTCCTATTTTGTCAATAACATTTATAATAATTTTCAATACGTTGAAATTAAATTGAAAATTGAGTTGTAATTCGGATTTTACAGTAATTAATTTTCATTTGTAATTGGCAAAAAAATTATCTCCTCATTTTCTAAAAAAATTCTTTCACTAATTAAAAAATGATTCATCCGTTTGAGTAAATTATTTTTAATATTCAAGCTACACATAAAACTGAATTAAAATATAATCGAAAATCAAGAGATATTATTTGAATAATTTAAAAATATAATCCAAATAACAAAAATTCAATGATTTTAAAAAGTTTAATCCGTTTACATCAGCTATTTTTGGAATATTTTATATTTAATTCTTTTTTTTTCCTAAGACAACTTGAAAATTCTGTCCTTTAACATAATATATATTTAAATCATATGCTCTTATTTCATACTTCAACTAAATGCATGATTTTCTTTAAACATCTCTTATTTCTATCTTTTTGAAGAGCATCAGCAATTTCTTGTATTTCACGTTAAAATACTTCAAAATCTCGCTTAAGATTTATAAACAGAAATACACGACATTCTATCTCACAATAAATTGCAACGATTTAAAAAGAAATCAAAGATTTAAATTTCTTTTTCTCTGTAGCTCTCATGTGGAACGAAAAAAAAAAAGCAAGTAACAATAATATGCGTAAGTGTAGCTGCAAGGTAAGATTACAAGCTACAATTCAAATGTCGCTTCTTATCAAGTCAAAAAGCAAAACTTAAAATCTGATGCCTTCTATTCCGGAATTGGATTTTTTAATGGATTAAAATTTCATCCTTTTCTTGCGAGTAAAATGTTTACTCCGAAAATATTTCCATTTTTGCTTGTTATGCTAAAAGAGTATGGCACACGTCAGAATCAATTGCTTTCACTTGCTCCTGTAAACAATGATTTCGCTTATTTCGTTAAATTTTTCGAAGAAATAAAATATATATTTAGCCCATTTTTTTAAATATTTATTTCTTTTTGTATAAATCATTTATTACTTACGGCTTATATTGTCGAAAATGCTTTTGTTACAGCTTTCGGATATTGGAAGTTTAATAATGATTTCGCTCAAGTGCATGTTTGCAGATCCTTTATTCGAATAAAATCTTACGTGTGTTTTATTTCATATGAATATGTTGTAAAGCAACCGTTCGAAATAATATTTAGTGAAAATATGCTAAACTCGTTTACTTATTGAATTTAAAGAGTTTTTATGTTTTAGAGAGTTTTATGTTTCAGAAAGTTAAAATTTTATTAAATTGTTGCATATATATTTATAAATAAATTTTATTTTATTAAAATTGAAATGGTTATATATTTAATATAACTGGTCAAAAATAAGAAATTTTGATCAATTATATTAAATCAGGCAGAAGATTGGGCCCAGTTTTGTCAACCTTAATTTCATTTGGAAACTCGTAACATCTACATATATCATTAATGGCTGATAATTCTTCAGCTCAATGTGTGTGTGTGTGTGTGCGTGTGTGTGTGTGTGGATTAAGTGAATCTCTGGTGTAATAATTGGCTAGTCATTTGACCATTAATGACTGGAATGAGTTATATCCAAAAATCGAATTTCTGTTTTAGACTTGTTTTTCCCAACCAACTGATAAAAAATTTTGACGCAAAACTGTGTTTGTATTTATAAATCCTCATGTCAAATTTGATATATTTAAGTCATTGCGTTTTTGAATTATAGTAATTATTTATTTCCGAAAGTACAGACCGGCAGGCAGTTAATCCGCAGTGGGATTTGATTCAGAATTTGATAGATGTCTACTTTATAGATATTAAATCTGTGTACATAATCTTAACTACCTAAATCTTTTCGTTTCGTAGTTATCGTGTTAATGTATATTCGATTAGTTGGACAGATGGACTTCCTTTGAACAGATATTACTCAATAATTGATATAAAATAGTAAATTTGGTGTAAAGAGAGAGCACCACATTTCTATCGTCTAGCTCAAATTGAGTTTGAGTTATCTATCGTACAAATCTCGAGTTCGAATTTTTTGATGATTACTATATTTTCTCTATATTACGTATAAAAAAAGTAAAATACGGTAAAGATCTCCAACCACAACCAACACTGTAACCTCATTACTGATAGCTAATTTTTACTTACTATCAGTAAGGCTAATTTGTCATCAGTAATAATAGCCACATTACTAGCGCTAATTTTTATTTGATTTAGAATTTCTGAACGCCTAGACACGTCATCCATATTTACTTATTTTCATTTTTTTAAATACAAAAATACAGATTTGGTGAAGTCCTTCGCCTCAACAACTAAATTTGCAAATTTGATTTCATAATTAATTTTGACAATTTTATCAATAGTTAACTGATTAATATCATCCATGTTTACCATGCTAAAGATACTGGAAGTTATCAAAATAATAGAAACACCTTAGATTTTTAAAGCATATTCTATTAAAATGGTTTAGGACCACCTTTGGCATGTAATAAAGCTTGGAGTCACTTCGGAGTCGATTCATACAAATGTTGAATAGCGTTTAGATGAATATTGTACCATTCTTTTTGGAAATATACTGAATGTTATGGGTGAGATACCGGTGGAGGATATCGATTCGGTATTGAACACTCTATAATAGACCATAATGATTCAATTATTTTGAGGTCGGGTGACTGTGCTGGCCAAGACAGACGTCCTCGTGTTCATCAAACCATGACTGGACAAGTCTCGCTGCATGGATAGGTTATCATCCTGGAAAATTCAATTTCTTGCAGGAAACAAAGTTTGCATCATAGGATGGATCTGATCAGCAAAAATTTCACTATAATTCACCCCAGTGATCCTTCCTTTCAGTGTTATGATTGGTCCAGTAGTAAACCACGATATAGCTGCCCATATCATGAAAGATCCACCTCCATGCTTTACAGCTGGGAGGAAAAAATCACGATCATACAGTTGTGCAGGTGTCCTCCAAACGTGCACTCACCCTTTCTGTTGTACAGAAAAGTGTGAAATACGGTTCCTCAGTCCATATTACTTTCTTCCATTTATCAATCGACCAGGCTTTGTGAGTGCGAAACCACTGTAGACGACGTTTACCATTAACATCTGTGACAAGTGGCTTGGGAATTACTGCTCTGCCATAAATGTTCTGTTTATGAAGATGCCTTCTAACTATAATCACTGGCACTGGAGAATTCAGATGGGTATTGAGCTTTGATGTCACGTTTGCTGAAGTTGCTCGCTTTTCAGACATTACAATCTGCTTCAATAACCGTCGGTCTCTTTCACTTATCTTTCCACCCACTATTTTGCTTTGCCGAGTTTGTCTTGCCGCGCTATGTGTATGCTGTCATGACTTTAGACACCGTGCCTCTAGAAACGCCTAAAAGTTGGGATGTTTCGGTCACATTTGCTCCAGCTAGACGGGTCTTACAATTCGGCCTCTTTGAAAATCTAAGAGGTCTGACATTTTACGCTTTTGAAACAAATCTAAAAAAAATAAAAAAAAAATTATAGAATTTTAAAAAGATAACACATACCTCAAGAATATATACATTGCATGTATGAAGAATGTTATAAAAAACTGGTGGCTATTATTATATTTTAATTACTACAAAGCGCTTTGAAAAATGTCACTTTAATTTACTGGTGTTTCCATTATTTTGATAACCACCTGTAATTTAAAATAATATCTTGTAATATTTGTAGTTTATGAAAATTGACGGACGTGATTATATTACAAATGTTTTTATTGTAGGTGATCAAATGGTTACTAAAGACTACTAGTTTGTTATAAATTAAAATCTAACACTCTTTTAGTTTCTTTAATATCATTTTTAAGAAACTGAATTTGTTGTAAATTCTCTTCAGTTCTTATTTGTCTTGTTGCTAGGTGTAATTTCTTTGAATAGTATTGCTACGGTTAATGAGATTCCACCGAAGAACCATCGTGTAAGCGAAGGGGTGCCAGCTCAGATGCCCTCCCTGTCATCTGAACCCGTTTCAATATTAGATTTCCGTCCTAAAATAGCTCTAGTGTTGCTTTTAAAATGGGACGTTAGTTTAATCAAACTAAATTAAACTAAGCCAAAGTTGACGTTTAATTCTCCGTAGAAATTGCTAATTTTTCCCGATTTTACACCACGTTTGGGATAAAATAACAGTTTTATTAAAATTTTTATTAGTTAAAATTAAGCTGAATGTTGACCTTATAACTTCGAATAACATTATAGTACAAAAAGAAACTTTACACTGTTTCAAAATTTAAAAGAAGCACACAAACATTTTAATAGTCGTGAAAAATTTTCCTAAATTTCTGCAATTTTTTAAAAATATTTTTTGTTTTATTTCCGACAATATATTACAATAATATTACAATATATTACCCTGAAATTCAAACCGTTTTAATTTTTTAGTGAAATAATTTATCGCGTGATTTTCTTTGTTTGTTGAAAGTTAAGGAAGGACGATTTTTTAAAAATATCTGAGTAGTTTTCGATACAAACAAAAAAGTGGAATTACAATATCTCTAATCCCCCGAGGGACATCTGTAAATGAAAATCTTCCGGCATGATGGTTGGTTTTCGTCATCTTGGAGGGTACACGAAAAGAGTGGGGATCTAGCTCTTTCTATCGATGACGGTATGTACTTCCTTAGGGAAGGGTTGTACCGTGGCCGGTGATGGCTCTTAGGCCTCAACCGCAGTTCTCTCCAGTGTTGCTGTTGCAACGGTTCGGTCATTCAGTATTATTCATCCGTGTGCCTTCGGGCGGATAGTTGAATAGCGCTATGATATGAGACTGTTTCCGTTAAAAAATTCAACACAGCTCTAATATCTATCAGTGTGGTGGATTCATGGACATAAAATTAATCAAGATGATTTTTCTGGAATCATATATAGCTATCATATCATATATATAGTCCCATCTAACCTACTGGCCGCATGAGTGAATTATTTATGAATAATAACAGAAAAATCACAGTAACCATAACATATACATACATGCTAGAATGTTGTCCTGAAACTTAGAGCTTCAATGTGGGGGCAAATCGTTCCTAACAATTCTCTTAGAATTCATCCATTAATTTAGATTAAGAGTAAATATGTGAGATCTTAGTATTGGTGTGGGGTTAAAATTTAGGAAGACAGGGATGTTTCAAGTGAAGTCGATATTTCACCATAGTTGAAAATTGTATAGCACTCTTCTCAATTAGTTTAGTTTAGTTATATTAACGTCTCGTTTGAAGCAACACTTGGGCTATTTTGGGACGGACCTCGTAATTTTGAACCGCGGTCAGATGATGAGGACGACACCTCAGCTAGCACCCCCCCTTTCCACACCACACCACACCAGCGGGAGGACAGCACTCTTCTCAAATATAGTAAGTGTATATTCAAAATGCAGTGCTAATATAATCAATAAATGTTTCGATCCACAAATGGGAAAGTAAAGTGGTTTATGCTCAAAATGCGTTATGTGTAACATGTAAATACGTAGGACCTCCTGTGTTAGTATGTAGTGGTGTTAATGTATCGTATGTGGAAGTTGCGTATTCTGTATTCAAATATAGCTTCAAAATCCAGTGCTAATATAATCAATAAATGTTTCGATCCATAAATGGAAAGTAAAGTGGTTTATTCTCAAAATGCGTTAAATGAAACTTTCAAATACATAGGACCTCCTGTGTTATCATGGTTTGATGTGGATGTTGTATATTTTATTTTGAAATACAACAAGTACAGATTCAAAACTGAATGCTAATGTTATCAATCCATTTTTTGTCCATAAATGGGAGGGTAAAATGGTTTATGAGTAAAATGTATTAAATGTAACATGTAAATACCTAGAACCTCTGTGGTGCTGAGGTGTGGATTATGGATGTTGGCATAATAAGTGGATATTGCATATTCCGTTTTCAAATATAGCAAGTGTAGATTCAAAATTCAATGAAAATGTAATCAATCAGCGTTTTGATCTACAAATGGGAAAGTAAAATGGTTTATGCGTGAAATGCATTGCATGTAATATGTAAATACGTAGAACCCCCTGTGTTATTGTTGTGTGGGTTTGGATTTTGCATATTTGGTTTTCAAATATAGCAAGTATAGATTCAAAACTCAATGTTAATATAATCAATCAGTGTTTCGATCCACAAATGGGAAAGCAAAATGATTTATGGGTAAAGTGCGTTAAGTGTAACATTTAAATATCTGGGCCCCTGTATTAATTGATGTGATGTGGCTGTAAATGGAGATAGGGTTGATATAAATGTTCCCGATATTCGACCAATGTTTAAAACTACGGATTCTATTCCCAAATGCTACAAGTATTGATTCAAAACTGAACACTAATGCAATAAATCATTTTTTTCAGTAGATATGTTGAAATATAGAACAGTTTTACCCCACTTCAAAATATACTTTTATTTCAATGAATGTTCTTTTGTACAAAATATCAAATCCAGGAAACTACAGAAGCAGCAATTTCTTTTTCTTTTTTTTTCAATTCCCAAACCCCAGAGGGAATACATCCTATCGGAATTTTGTGACAGCCCAACGTTTTTATTTATTATTTACTTGTTTTTGCTTTTTTATTGTTGAATCTTCAACTCCTCGTCCCGCAGACACAAAGGCCTGTAGCCGAAAAACCACTGAAGCAGCGTCAGACGTGCCTTTTTCCGAAAGAGACTGGAAAGAGAATAAAACACAGCAGCGACGTTTCAAAAACCGGAAATAAAGCTTGTCAAACACTTCAAAAACCTCGAAAAAAACATCGCAGTCGGAGAAGTTACTGGAGCTGAAATTGTCTCCCTGTATTTGCCGAAACGCAAATCGGCCATAGTTGACGTCTGACATACCAAGTTGCTCCGTTGACTCAGGGGAACTCTCCTGCTCGGTTATCAGTCTACGAATTTTTGCAGTTTTATAAAGGAAATAAACACTAAGTTCGATTCAAGGCGACAGCGTGTACGATACATGAGATGTGATTTTTTTTGTCAAAATATTTGACTTTTATATCTGTTTATTTTTATTACAATCAGATACTTTAAAACTGAAACAGATGTGTTTCTTTCTTTTTGTATATAAAAAGAAGTTAAATACAAGCTATTTTAACCGGTAATTGGAGATCAGAGTCAAAGTGATTCCTCTTTGTTCATTAGCTCTGATTATCGAGTGGTATTTTGTCCTTGAATACAATCATCTCCTCAGTACCTTCAGATTGTTTTTTTAGCTGTGTGTTGGCAAAAGTATAAGTATGAACACCTACGTATAACGAGTTATTCTTTTTCAACGTTTTTCTTTTTTTATTATTTATGGAGTCATTGACTCCACGTCTCTGGAACCGGTTTTAATTTAAATAATGATAAAATAATAAAAATAATGTTATGAAATATTTAATCTTTTTTTTGTTTGTTAAATTTTAACATTTATTGACAATAGTGCAATTCTGTAAAATCTAAACAAAGTAAATACTAATTGAAAGTTTATTCAGGTTCTTCTTATAACATCTTTCCAACATTCTATATTATAACATCTAGCATTTTTAATATTAATATTTTTAAGAATTTTGGTAACTACATGATTTTCAGAATGTATCGTATTGTTAGTAAATAAATTCCAATACTGCATACAAAAGACAAAAAAGAAGAATTACAATGGAATCATTTTGACTCCATGTCTCTGGCCGCATGAAGAAATTCATATCTCCAGTTAACATTAATATATGTTTATTTATTTTAAAATCAAATGCTTTAAAATTGAAACTAATATATTTTTTTCCATATATTGGTCACAAAAATCCAAGTTAAATCCAAAATATTTTAAGAAAAAATTTGCTGTTTTCGATATGGATTATAATTTTTTTCTCGCTCGTGATAGTAATAGAGTACAATTGTCTAGAATGACGTTAAAGCTTTGCTTATGATAGCCGCTCTAGGGAGTAATCACCTTGATAATTCTATAATAAAATCCAAATAAAATTCTAAAAATTACCCAAAATTCATTCACAAAAATTTTTCTGAAATATATAGCTATATTATAAGCTATTTAATCATAGTTGAAGTTTCACCTACAGTATCTGGTAAACAAAACTTAGATCGGATTTTTTTTTTGGACAAAATATTTAGATACGAATCACATACCGATTTTCACCTCATATTTTTCATTCTTCTCTACATATAAACAGGCCATTTAATTGAAAAAATTATAAATACATTAAGTTTAATTATTCTGCTATATAACAGTATTCATTTTACAGATTATCTATCTTTACTTATATTTTTGAATTTGCACTCAGTTTTTACTATGGGGAAATGAGGTCCGAGAAGGCGCTATATGATATTTTCTGCATGAGGGTTTGTTTTTTTTTTTTGTTTAAAATGGCGTTTTTTCAGGAATATACGTTACGTTTATACATATATATACACATTCGTTCAAAGCTATAAGATAACGTCCTTGCTATCTCTAGGGGCCCTTCCACTCTGTTATCAGTCTGCGTGTTTTGTAGTTGTATAAAAATTATTATTTAAAATAAATACTAAGATATATTTAAATCTACAGCATATATGATATGTAAGATTTGCGAATTTTTACCAAAACATTTAATTTTTGTCCCTGAATATTTTTTTATCCTCAATAACTCTAAAACTGATCCATCATACAGTACAAATTTGGCGCTCATAGATTTTCATCTGTTTGAATCCATGAAGAGGTTCCTAAGTTGTGAAAAATTCGACTCTGTCGCCGCCTTCAAATGTGCCGACGGCACACCTTGAGGCCAAGATTTTCAAAATGATTGAGATTCTGCGAATATTTCTCATTATAAGTATTTGTTATATCGAGAAATATTAAATTGGCATTATATTCATTTCTATTTCGTATTGTAATTTAGTACATTTTATTTTTATTATTATTGTGTTTAAAATTATGTGTTTTACTTACTCACACCACATCGTTTTTTTTTTTGTGTGTGTGTGTGTGTGTGTGTGTGTGTGTTTTTACAATTGCTTAAATTGTTATTTAAGCTTAACCACAGACATCTGCACCAT
>JAPMOR010022433.1:107310-118200 GCA_026543865.1 Argiope aurantia
TTTTTTTTTTTCTCACCCGAGATTGGCTGGAAAGGAAGAAATAGTGAAAAGAAAATCGATGCAATATGATACCCGTTCAACCGCATTACTTTCGCTACATCGCCTATCTCTCTGACGGCACAATAAAAGATTTGCCTTCTGTATTATAGAGCGAAAAATGAGGCTATTTTCGCACTCTTCCACATTTGGCTGAGTTTGCATTTAATATCGTCATGAAGTGAAGATAAATTAATATATATATATATATATATATATATATATATTGGACTTGTTCTTTTTTACCGATGAAATAAAAATATATTATAGATATTTGCAGTATTGATATTAAAATTTTATACAAAATTTTAATTTATTGAGAAGGATTCATTATTGAATTAATTATGCTCATATGCATAAGGATTCAAAAGCGGATAATCAGCCAGCCTTTCTGCGAATTTAATCTAAAATTTTGCGAGAATTTCAATTTCGGGTGTAAAAGCATACGCTAAATCTTTATCACCAGGGAAATAAGTTATATTTCTCTTTGAAAGAATTTGTACAAATTTGTACATACATGTAAAATATGTCTATTAAGAGTGTCTGCTAACTTTATTTGTTTTGCTTCTACAAAGGTTAAGTTGTCTTTTTCCGAGGACTTTATTGCCTACAAATAAATCGAATAAGCTGTATTTGAAATGTTTGACAACAACTTTGAAAGTGAAACACCCAAAAAGTACCTACGCAATTTTGGCCCGCATGTTGTCAGAGTAGGCAGTGATAAAAAATAACCCTTTCTTCGTTAGTATAATTTGGCCAACCGGCCGTTTTTAACAGATGCTGCTCCTTCATACTACTATTTGTTTCTCTCCATGCAGGATTATCTTTCTGGAAACAAGTTAAATTCTCATGCAAATATCCAAAGTTGTCTTTATAACAGGATTGTATTTGAAAAATTAGAATTTTGTATTCGTTGAATTGTTTACTGAATTAAAGATGAAAAAATATCCTAATTTCCGAAAGAAAATACATTTATACAATTATACTTATTATATATTTATAATAATTATATATTTATACCCATAAATTTTTATATCAAGTATATAATTATTATTTATAGAAAAATACTTATTTATATTTATATCAAAAAATTTTCAATTTTTTAGCTTAAAAAAGGACATGAATCATATTTAGGCAAACTATATTTTCAACGAACCTTAACATTTAATGTTAAGTACCCTTATAATTTTTTATATCCCTTAAGTAATCTCTGGTAAATGTATTTGCCCCTTTGTTTCGTGAATTAAATCGCAAACAAGCGAAATTTTATTGTTTTTCGAATTAAAATAACGATGTATGATAATATAACTCAAAAACTTTTATTTGGAGATAGATACTCTAGAGTTATGTCTGTACTATAAAGAATTAAACTATTATTTTCTTTTCTAAACCTGAATATCAACTCCACAATTTCATCTTCTCATCATTAAAGCAGTTTCAAAAAAAAAAAATGTGGTATCATTTTTTTCCCAACTCAAATTTTAAACCAAATAAAAACTAGTTTTCCTTAATGAGGTCTTTTTACTTCGTTACATTTTGTTCCATTTTTCAATCGCTAACTTTAGAAAGATATCAAAAAATTATAAAGAACAACTTTAAAAGAAAACATTTTATGTCAGAGTTGCTTTATAAGTTTCTTCAGCGTAAAAATGAAAACTAAACAGAATCCGATAAAGCAGGGCAGTGTCATGAGAAAAAGACTAAAAATGAGAGACTGAAAATTTCATGGACGGACAGACAATCAAATAAAAAATGATCAGAAGTGTTTAGAAAAAGTTTTTTGTATAATCCATCACTGTCAAAGCAGGAAATATAATCAGGTATTTTATTGAATTAAATAAAATAAAAGTACATAGTATAAATTTAATTTTTAAAGGGTATTAAATGAAAAATTTATATATATAAATTATATATATAAATGCGTTTTTATCTTTTTTTGTGAATTTTATTAATGTTTACCTTTCTTGATGTTTAATTTATGATTTTCATTTTATAAGATATAATTTATTTTCCTAGAATATTATTGAAAATAACGAAAATTAATAAATGTTTATAGATTTAATCTTTATGGAAACCGGAATTTCATTTCCGATGCTTTCGTAAACTGATAAAATGAATTTCTGAATTTGAACTTTTTATTGCATTCTGGAATTCAATCAACTTTGTAAACAATCTCTGTAGTATTCCAGTATATTATCTTATTCTGAATATACTCTGTAGTATATTATCTTATTCGCATTACAAATAGAGATTATAAATATATATTTGCATTTCATTAATGACTAAATATCATAATATATATATAGATTTGTTGTTCTAAGTAATGATACCATTATTATCCTTATTTTATGCATGGACTAATATCTCATTTTTTTTTTCTAAAATAAAATAAGTAATGAAGATTAATTAAAATGTATTTATTTATTCTTTTTTAGAGCAGATTCTTCTTTATTTAGAGCAAACTAAAAATCATAATACATAATATATCATCAGAAGTACGAGTTTCTAGTAATAAATATCTTATTTATAAATTTTAATTTTTTTACATAATGTTTTTAAATGTTGATATATAATTTACTTCGAACTAATTTTTTTGTCATTGAATTTTATTATAAATATTTTTAATAGATTTAGAAAATAATTTTATAAATGTTCCAAATTATTCCAAATTTAGAAATTTTTTTTAATAAATTTTACTTATTTTAATAATTTTTTTATAAATCTTCCACATATATTGAAAAGTATTTTGAAATCCATTTTATATAAATATACTACCAACTGACATTGGCCATACAATAATAAAATGTTTCAATTTTAAAACTATATATATTTTTTATTTTAATAATACAGTGCCCGAAAAAATTATAAGGACACGCGAAAAATCGTCAAATTTAGAAGCCTTGTTTACAGAATCGTATGCAAATTTTTGCAGCAAAAATAGAAGTAAAACTAAAATATTTTAGGCGTAAAGTAATTAAAATTTTCAATTTTAAATCTGCTAAAATTTAAATTTTGATTTTTAAACCTAAATGAAAACGGAAAAAAGTATAAGGACATTGCTTTTTCTCCAGTAATTATTTAAAAATTTGCATATTTGAAAGCATAAAATGACAATTCCGAGTTAAAAGATTCATTTGCGAAAAGAATTTCCCACTCGGCGACTTTCAGTGTGAATTTTTAAACGATGCCCAAAGGAACTCAACTTTCTGACTCTGAAAAAGAAAAAATGTTGCTTTTCGAGAATGTGGATTAAGTGGATGGGAAATTTCAAAAAGAATCAAGAGATCTAAAACGGGGGTTTATAATTTTCTAAAAAATCCTGGGATGTATGGTATGAAAAAGTGAACTGGGAGACCAGAAATTCTCACTCTTCGACAAAAAAGAATGATTGTAAGGAGAGCTTGCGAGAAAAGAGAAACCGCAAATGAAGTTAGACAAAATTTCAGTTCACCATGCTCAACAAGGACTGTTCAAAATGTTTTGAGTAAACATCCTCAAGTTTCTTATGGGAAATTAGTGTCACGCCCCCCTCTTACAAATCATCATAAGAAAAGAAGAGTTTACTTTGCCAAAAAATACATTTCTTTTGGTCAAAAGTGGGCTGATGCAATTTTTTCGGACGAAAAAAAGTTCAATCTTGATGGACCTGATGGTTTTCGTTATTTTTGGTATGATCTGCGAAAGACCAAGGAAGTGTTTTCCAGGCGTCAATATGGTGGTGGCTCGGTTATGGTATGGGGCGCTTTTGCGGCAAATGGAACCACTCCAATTGTATTTATCAACCGTAAAATGAATTCGGACAGGTATGTTGATATGTTAGGAGAAAGTTTGTTACCTGAAACGCCACTAATTACTTCAGGGGACTATATTTTTCGGCAGGATAAGGCTTCGATACACGTTTTTACGAGTGCAAAACTCTGGTTTGAAGCTAATTCTGTAAATTTATTTGATTGGCTGGCGAGAAGTCCCGATTTTAATCCAATCGAAAACTTAAGGGGACTTCTAGCCCGAGAAGTTTATAAAAACGGCACACAGTATCAATGTACACAAGATCTTGTCGTCGCTATCAAAGACGCTTGGGAAAAAATATCTGTGGACATTTTAAAAGATCTTTCAGGATCTATGACCTCTCGGCTTATTCAAGTGATTGACAAAAAAGATAGTTTTCTTGATTATTGAAACATTTTTTAAGTATTTTACAACATGTCCTTATAATTTTTTCCATATTTCCTTTAATGTTAAATTTTGTAAAATCAATATTTTGAAGCTAAATTATGTTTTTTATGTGGTATAAGTGTTATCACAAAATTATGCAGCAGAAGTAAGAAATATAAAAAGTTCATTTAGGCGAAATGGAAATAAAGCATATTTCCATGCAATTACATGTTGTCCTTATACTTTTTTCGCGTACTGTATTGTTATGAATTCGGGGTCCTTCCGATTTGTTAGTCGATGAAGAAATAATCCTTCAGTAACGAACGGCCACTTTTATTAAACACGGACAAACAAATGCACAGACGAACACACGCAATACACAACAGCACATTCCAACAAACAATCACCCACAAATATTAATCTGCCCGTAGTAATAACAACCACAGCACACAAAGACACACCCAATCAGACAGAATTAGCACGAGGAGGGAATCTACGCAGCTATATTCTACGGTCTCTCCTAATGCTTGAAATTCTCCAATGTCTCCTCTCTTTAGCTGTATACTACTGCAGACTCACTACTACACAACTGGCACAGGACTCGATACTGCTTCTATAACAAACTCCAGGACTCGGAACACAGCTCAATTCAGCAATCGCTTGAGCTGAACTGATCCAACTAACTCGCCGTTGACTCATTATGCTACTCTAAACCTTTCGGCGACTCTTTCAACGATTGTTTTCAGCTTACACTGCCAGCCTTTTATGGTTCCCGGAACCGGGCAGGAAAGTTTCTGAAACAATAAGGCATATTTCGATTCCTATTGGCTCTATCACTTAAATTCTGAAAGATTGCAGTATTATCTATTTTGTAGCTAAATTCGCCAAATTTGTCACAAAATTGCCAAATGGTCGCCAAGTTTGTCGCCAACCCCTGAGATCACTGATTCGGTATCTGATCAGCATCCAACATAGCTGATGGTAAAACAGACTTTCCAGTGATTGAATTATCAGCGCAGGGAAGAAATATTACAGATTTGTAACAAAATTCTATATATATATATTTTTTTTTATTTAATTTATAATATAATCTCATTTATTCAAAAGTGCATCGAGATCCATTCTTCGCGAATATGCTTCCAATAGACGTTAGTCATTCAGGAATAAAATTAAATCAGATTTCTTGATTAGTGATAAAAATTTAAGCATTTAAATAAAGTTATCTTCACAAAGCATGCTATATTTCAAATCTCAAACTCAACAGAAAGCAAGAGAGAGAATTTAATAAAAGCAATTAGATTGTTGAATTTAATAAAAACACTGTTTATTAAAATTGGAATGGAATTTTGTATAGTCGTGTGCCCTTGAAAACAATATAATAATTTCAAAAATATATTCAGCTGATCGAACTGATTTTTATAAAATGTAATTCTAGATAAATTCTACATCTTGTAAAACTGAAGAAATAAATATTTTCACATTTTACTAATATTTATCATAATTATTCATATCAAAATTAAGAAAAAAATTTTAAACAAGGTGTTATTAACCACTTAATTATCATATCGATATATGAAACTGAAGTCTAATTGTTGTCTCTGAAAAATATCAACTGAATCCTTCAAAGATGCTATAATTTGTTTTTAAAAGATTATACAATCTAGAATCACCTCAAGTAATGGATGAATTCCTTTAATCTCCCCAAAACCTTCTCGCATATTCTCCAATTCTAAATATTTTATGCACCTCCACCTGCATAAAATTGTGGCACTTGCATGAAACTGCGAACACCTTGGATGGCATCGATGAGTGATAGTTAAGAAATATAGACCTTTAATCCGAAAATCTAACATTTTTGTTGTATGTATAGAAATAATATATATTTTGGGCGCCTTTTTTTGCCAGCCGATTGATACCAAAATTTGTCAAGGGATTTAGCTGTAATCACAAGACTACGGAATTTGATTAATTTAAGCCATTAAGTATATGAATTACTGCATTTACATGCATAGGAAAATACAGACTGATTAATGATCAATTGTTCGTTAAATTTGCTTGAAAATATGACAAGAATCTATATTTTAGATGTTAAATCTGTGTACCAAATTTTACCTATCTAGATCCTAGTGTTTTGAATATATCGAGTTTCCTTGTACTGATATGGCAAAATATAATATAGACTTTTTGTAGAAGGATTTCAACCAAAATCAAATAGAAATTCTTTCAGGATTTCTTTCAAAAATTGATATAAAACTATGAATTTGATCCTAATTCTTTTTACTAAATGTCAGCTATGTAGCTCAATGCGTTTTTAAGTCATTGTTTAACAGCTAGGCCAAGTTATTAAGGGACATATTTAATATCAAAATTGTGTTTTTTAAATTAGATTTATATTAATTTATTAGATATATTTATTTAAATCTCGAGTTTTGGATTTTTAATGAATGCAGTATTTACTCAATATTTAGAGTATAGGAAAGTAAAAATTTAAAAAAATCCTGTTATTTATTAGTTGATCCGTATTAATTAAGTATATGATAAAAATGTAATTTACTTCTTTTTCAAGAAGTATATTCTTTTGAGCTATCTACAAGATTCTGAACATATCATTTTATAAACATTAATGTAGAAGGGCCTTCCTTTATATTTGTTTTAGCCTCCTCGTATAAAAAAGCTTTCTTTTCCAAATTTTTTATAGAAATTTCTTTTAACTGGCATATTTTTGAATCTTTGCTGTTCTTGCAATCCATATTATGTAAAATATATATGTTCCACTTTATTTCATCTGAATATAGAATCTGAAAAAATCATTTTATAAACTAACGTAGAAGAATCGTTTCCTTTACAGCTAATTTAGCCTCCTCCTATAAAAATTTACTTTTTCCAATTTTATTTTCAGAAATTTCTTTTAACTGGTATATTTTTGTATCATTGGGATTCTTGCAATCTATATTATGTGAAATATATATGTTCCACTTTATTTCATCTGAATGCAGAATCTGAATAAATCATTAGTTTATAAAATCATTTTATAAACTAGCGTTTCCTTTACAGCTAATTTAGCCTCCTCCTATTAAAAATTTACTTTTTCTGATTTTTGTCTTAGAAATTTCATTAACTGTTTATTTTTGAATCACTGGCGTTCTTGCAATCTCTATTATGTGAAATATATTTATATATAACTGTATTTTATCTGAATACAGAATCTGAATAAATCATTTTATCAATTAATGTATAAGGGTCATTTCCTTTATACCTATTTTAGCTTACTCCTGTAAAAAATTTACTTTTTCCGATTTTTTTCCAAAAATTTCTTTCAGCTGGTATATTTTTTTTATCATTAGTGTTCTTGCAATCACTATTATGTAAAATATATATAATTCACTGTATTTAATCTGAATCCAGAACCTGAACAAATCATTTTATAAACTAATGTAGAAGGGTCATTTTCTTTATACCTATTTTAGCCTTCTCATATAAAAAATTTACTTTTTCCCAATTTTTTTTATATATCTCTTTAACTGGTTATTTTTGTATTATTAGTGTTCTTAAAATGTCTATTATATAATATATATATATATATATATCACTGTATTTAATCTGAATAAATAATTTTATAAACTTATGTAGAAGGGCATTTCCTTTATACCTATTTCAGCCTCCTTCCATAAAAAAGTATACTTTTTCAATTTTTTAAAATTAGAAATTGGTTTTAACTGGTATATTTTTATATAATTTATGTTCTTGTTATTTGTTTTATGTAAAAACTCAAAAACATATTTTTCAAAAAATTCAAATCATTTTAATTATAATACCTTAAAATGGTATTCTTTCAATTTTACCACCAAATAATTGCTTACAAACATCTCAAAAATCATATTTAAGGGGTCGCATCATAATAAATACTTTAGTTAACAAGATCATTGTCATCAGAGTGTTATATTTTTGCTAAGTAAACGGCATTTATTTATTTTTTAGCTACCAGAAACCTTTCCAAATAATTCACTTCCATTTAACAAGTGACAAACAAAATATGGAATCTTAATTAAGATTCAACTTCTTTTCTTCGCCGGGAAAGAATGCTGAAAAGGGGATAAATTTTCAAAACCTTCGCGCTCCACATTAGTTTCTCCCCGTTTATTTCCCAAACCTTTCTTGAAAGGTTTCATAAATTAGAAACCGGATGAATAGAGATAACTCGGTTTCAATTTACTGGTCTTTGCATCTTTAATATGGTTTCATTTCCAAGCATTTCGATAATCACTGCTTTTCATTAAAGAATCCATACTAAATTACTATCGTCAGTTTCTCGATTCGTAAAGTAACTTCGTATCGAAGAGTTTTCTTTGAATTAAATATTCGTAAAAGAATGCGACCTCAGGTAATATGCCATTCCGAAGATGCGTCAGAGAATCTAGTTTAATTAAGAAAACCCTTGCAAGTATTTGGAGTGTGAATTTGCGAGCATAATTTGTTTCATTAGTTTATACTTTCGATTCGAGGAATGAAATTTCATGGATTGGGGAAATTGATCTATTGATTTAGAACTTGTACTTCG
Organism: Argiope aurantia; assembly: GCA_026543865.1. NCBI lineage: Eukaryota > Metazoa > Arthropoda > Arachnida > Araneae > Araneidae > Argiope > Argiope aurantia. Next base: position 116,060 of record JAPMOR010022433.1, read on the forward strand.
AGCAAAAAGAAAAAAAAAATAGGCGATGAATATATTTTTTCTTTGACTCTCACTTTCTTATTTGATATTAAATAACTAATGATAATTAATAGTTCATCGCTACAGTAGTTAATAGGAATTTATCTTTTTGTTAAAAATTGATAACTTACCTCGATAAAAGATAAAATTCAAGCCTTGTTATTTCTTTTTATAATTGGAAATATGCCCTGTCCTTATGGAGATGGAAATGAAATGATTATGGAAAAAGAAAACTATTCGTCTAAAATAAAACGAATAAGAAAAAAAATTAATTTATATTAAAATAACAGAATATATAAATAAAGTAATGAATAAGTAAAGTAAATTTGTTGAGTGGGAAAAATGTGATAAACAAGTTAATAAAGTGAAAAGGATTAATATTGGGACATAATGAATGTAGAAAAAGATTTATGTTTTCAATTTCATGGTTAGAAGTTTATGAATAACATTGTGCATAATAAGTAAATAAATTATAAAAGAATAGTTTCCTCATGATAATTTTATGCGAGGAATTAAGAGAAAGTTTTCATCCGTTTCTTTTGCTTTTATATTTTCACTACAAAAGTATGTCATTATTATTGGCAATTTTCTCCCACAATAAAATCTTCATTCTTTCCAAAAAGAGTTTTGAAAACATCATGCCCTATGAAAATCTGTTTTGAATAGAGGTCTGTTTTCGCTATTCTTAAATCTACTTTCTCAAAGTATTCCCTAGTTATTATTATTCTTTCAGGGAGTTATTCTACATATTTTGCAATTGTTTCATTGCCTGTATCTTAATATTGGTTTTAATTTTGGCCCATGCTTCTTAAAAGCCAAATTACTAGTTTATTTTTACGACAATAAATTGCAAAAAATGAAAAAAAAATATTGCAAGCTATTAGTAACCAAACTAACAGATGGAAAATTGACATATTTGTAAAATCTTGGCATCTCATTTATAGTAAGGCTTAAATATGTTAGCTCTACTCTAAAAATTACCAATAATCCCATGAATGCAACCATCTTGGAATTTTGAAATTAAGCGATTTTGGCGAAATTTGAAAATTGTCAAGTAAATCTCAATATGCAGCCAGCTTCCCGAACTTTTGGCATCTTATGTATAATGGCACTTGGCGATCTTGGTGTAATCTGAAAATCGCCAAGTAAATTCCGGAATATAACCATGTTGATGAAATGGTTCCGATGTATAATGGATCTTGGCAATCTTTATGTAATCTCAAAATCGCCAAATAAATTAAGAGAAGTGAGTAAAAATAATCACTATCAAAATTTAATGTCTATCTCAAGTTTATCTTCAATAATATATTAAATTTGAGTTAAATTGTGATAGGACCGTATTAAATACTATGGTATGATTTTCATAAAAGTGACGTAATTACACCATTAAAACCATGTAAATGATTTGCACATTCAAACCTTTCCTAATCAATCTCTCCAAAACAATGTTATTTAAGATAAACATATATCATGCACACCAATATCTTATTCACAACCGTAATTAATTTGAGGCATTTTTCTAATTATATTTTCTTATCTATATCTATCTATATCCATTCTTGTGTGTCTGTGTGTGTGAGCGCGCCTGTGTTAAGAAATGCGACTGATTTATAGCGATCCAAATAATGGGAACACTTAACTAAGCAATATTAATAGTATCGAACTTTATTCAAAGCGTGTGCTCTGTAGATGGTTGAAATCATTGAGGAGGGATTTTAACTCATTCTTACATGGCGTCAATCATTTACTTCAATAGTTTGAATAATTTATTTCATTAGGTTAGGTTCTTCAAAACTAGGAGCACATGTCAAAACTAGGAGCACAAAACTAGGAGCACCTTCCTTTCAGATTTTACTCATGTTCTCTATTTTATGATAAAAGACATACGTATTCTCTATATAGGCGATTATTCGTTTGATGCCAATATGAAGAGTTGAAAATCACTCAAATGCATTTTGTACAACTGAAAGTTTTATTGGTGCTTCGGACTATGGGAAATCTTTTCATTACTGAATCCAATTTATAATGCTAGCTAAAGTGTTGAAATAACAAATCAAATTTCTTAATATAATTTCCATTCTTGATAATTCACCCCCTTTAAGTTGTGGTTATTCTGGACATAA
>JAPMOR010022433.1:118210-128732 GCA_026543865.1 Argiope aurantia
AGCAAGTAAAAACTTTTAAACACTCCTTTTAAAGAACTTATGTTTGCATGTTTAGTTAAAAGATGTTTATAGTTAAAGCTTTAAAATATACTTTTTAATGAGTTCTAAACATACACAATTAAATTTAAACAGCAGAATAGTATGCGAGTGGCAGACATTATCACACAAAAGAAGAATTATTTTGAGATTTCCGCTCTTTTATAAGAAAATTTTCTATTGAAAAAGAAGAGGCAAGTTATTTTGGATATTTTGTTTTCATGTAAGCTTTTCCTTTTAGATTGGTGGAACAGGGTTAGTTTATTATATCAACTTCCCACTTGAAATCAATACTAGGGCTTTCTTTCAACATTTGTCAGATGATGAGGATGACCTTTGAGTTGGCGTCTATTTATAAAAGATTTCTTGGAAGTGACGACTGATATGTAATGTATAACTAACAATGGAACAAATTCAGTCTATAAATGTAAAACCGGTGTCCGGACAAACTCGAATATATCATGTATGATTTTAACATCTTTAACGGAGAAAATTCGCGTTATGTGATTTTCGTTAAGTCCATAAATATAGCATAAACGAAAAGTTTGGTTTGGTTCCGTTTAGTTATACTAATAAAAATACTAGGGTACCGTCTTAAGCAACACTAGGGCTACATTGGGACTGAACTTGCAATTTTGAACCGCGATCGGGTGACGAGAGTGATTTAAAATGACCCCATAGGAAAATCGAACACGAATTAAGATCCTGCGAACATGGATACCATGCTTTGGGTCTGACGTGTCCATTCTGCCTCCTTGGATATTTAACATCGAAATATCTAAGCAGATGCTAGAAATAAATGAGCGTGTTTATTATCTTGCATGACCCATATACCTATATTACACTGTGGCAAGCATATTTTACAGCATTTGCAGGAAGATATATTTGAAAGAAAAAAAAATGCCTTAATCTATCCAGGCAGCAAGTACGACCCCTAGACATAAGCATCGGATACAGTCTGATAAATAATCAGGGATTTCAGCCTTGACAGTAAACATCTGTTGAGATTTCCAGTTTACAATGGCATGTGAATATCCATCACACACATAACATAACGCCATCCTGTGCACCCGGTGCCTATATCAATGAGTTATCTAACCAGTTGTATGAGCACAAGATGGAAGGAAAAATAAAAGAAAGAATCGACAAATCATCTAGGGATCTCCATAGAGAATAGCATTGGTAAGAAATCCTACACCACTGCATTTAATGTTTTAGCGAAGTAATAAGTAAACTGAGTGGAAAAGAATACCTAAAAACAAATAGTGACAACGGGTTGAGATTATAGAGAAATGAGATTACTAATTGAAAAGGATAAAAGTAAAAAAAATGATAAATTACATTGCAAACATATATGTAACATATATATATACATATAAACAAAATTGTAGAATCAGAAATCTATAGCGTCAGTCTTGGTCCTGTAGTTTTGATTTCCTTCGTGAGAACTTGGTCCGTAGGTTCTGTAGGGTATTGCACTTATGAGGGAATGAATTCGGCTTATTTTGATGAGTGACATTTTGGTCTTAGCTAATGTGCGGTCTTGAGGAGATCTTGATATTTCATCACATACATGTGTACATTATGTTCGTTAATAATATTTTCTGAATTCAAAGCTTGCATGCGGGTTTTTTTTTCAGGAATTTCACCCACTCAGCGTGGCTATTCTGGATACCATGTTCTATAATATTTTTTTCTTCTTGGTGCTTATTAACAATTCTCTGAATGTATCGATCCGTTGTCTTCATATAATTTCCAAATTATATGAAGAAAAAGAATGTACTTATTTGGAAAGTGAACTTTAATGTTAGGTGTCGCTGGAAGTAATGATGTATTCGCAATAGCAATATATCTTTGCAAACTATGATAAACAATCATATATTTTTGATCATTGATTTTTTTCTGCATTTTTTGTTCGCATAATTATTTATGAAAAAAATTAAGAATTTAGGAATATAATATATATTAAAATATTTGATAAAGAGAATTTTTAACCCTCTCAATTGGGGAAAAATTTGAAAATTTGTCAGCATGTTAATTTATGAAAAGCGGTAAATTTGAACTGATGCAAGCAGGGCAGATACAATTCGGTGAATGAGGCTTACTCAAAATGTTCATTTAATACTTTTAAAATTATTATTGCCAAAATCAAACATTTAATTCTAATGTCTTTCTGACTTGCAATTCTAATTTTGTTGATAAAAGCAAGCATTTAATTGCAATTTTGTTAGTATTGGCAACAGCAAAGTCTCGTACAAATAAATGGCACTGAAAAAAAGTGCATATGAGATCTTTTTACATGTTGCAGCCTTTTTTTCCAAATTAGTTCCATTTAATTTGTTTAATCTCTTTTTCAGTGTTTTTTTTTCAACAATTACATCTAAACAGTTTGTAATACTTTTAACTTTCTCTTATATGAGGTACTGTAATTGTTGAGGAATTCGCAATCGGGATTAGGAAAAGTGTGATCGTTTCAAACCTCTCTGAGTCCGTTAAGCACATTTTTACAATTATTCTTACCTGGTCTGTGAGTACGATGTTTCAAAAATGCTTTGAGCTAGACTGATGAAATTTGGTACATGAGTTTGACGCTAAATTCATAAAATTTGAAGAAACTCCATTCAGCGAATGCCCGCACAGCGGACTATCCAATTATAAACAAACATGATAGTTATAAGATGTTAAGAGCTTGATATATACAATATAGTACACAATGTAGCATCTAAAGTATAGATTTGAGTTAAATTTCTAACCAAAATTTTTGTGTTACGATTTCGGTAAATCGTTCGTTGGTCAGTGTTTTCTACTAATCCTATGTCAAATTTTAATTTCAGTTGGTATGTAAAAATGTGTTCAAAAGAATGCTCAAAGGAGGACTGAGTTTTTCTAATGTATGTACAATAACCGCAAACCAGTGATAAATCGCAGAAAACCAATCTTTACACATCGCACACTAAATTCTGTAAAAACACTTGAATTCACATCAAACAAATCTTTTGGGTCTATTTTTGATCAGTGGTATGCAGTTAATATTCAGATAATGGCTTACTTAACTGTACTGCGAAGTATAAAATGATCATGTTTGAATTTTGACAGTAAAGCTCCGAGTACACGTGACGTTCATAAGCTTTCCCAAGACGTATAATATCATCAGGATATGGAATCCCACTGGGAGCACCTCAAAAAAGAGGAGGAGAAACTTCTAGTATAGTGGTTTGCTCTCCTCACCCTGGTGAATACAGAAATTGGTGGGGATTCGATACCTCCCATCGATGACAGAACGTACTTCTCACGAGAAGGGTTGTGCCGCGATCGGTGATGCTGTCACGGCAATTTGTTCAGTCAGATAAATCATTGTGCCTTAGTGGTGGGCTGGTTTTGTTTATGTGGATGTGGAGGAGGAATAACAACACAATGATTAGAAAGTAAGCGAGAAAGTTTCGGGGGACTAAATATGCTCCTTTATATAAAATTTCAATTTTTTTTATTTATTACTTTTTCTCAGGTGGACATCTATCTGTTCACAGAAGCCCTATTTCATTTATTAAATTTCTACAAAAATAAACATTATAGCTTATTTTTACAAAATATACCACTAACAGATAATAAAGAACCCATTTCTTAAACAACAGACCATAAAAATGTCTAAGATTTCAAAACAGATTCATAAACTCTTCGCCTCAAATAACCTTGATTAATGCTTCAAGTAATTTAGATATGAAACACAAACTCCTTGACGGCCGAAATAATGTCTCGCGCTATTTGAAATTTTAATCCGAAGAGCTTCTGAATTCTATTTTTAGGACTATCTTCTCCCTTTTGTCTCTGCCTTCTAACACATCTGGTCATTTATCATCACTTTGCGCATTTTGATAACACTGCGGTGCACGCTTTTGAAAGCACCTTAAATTTCCCAGATGACTTCTGAGTCTGCCTTGAAAAGGTGCTGGAGCTGATTTAAATCGAGAAGAGAAAACAAAGCATTGCATATTTAAAAAAAAAAAAAAAAACTGAAGAATACTATTTGTCTTTTATTGAGTTCTTATTAATAAATTAATAATTGATTTGTTTGTTGTGCTGAATGAAAAAAAAACGTTATTCACTTAGGTGTTTTTGTGTAACAAATATGACTTTTCATATATGTGTTGATTTAACCCGTACCTGGAGACATGGATTTCCTCAAATGGCCAGAGACATGAAGCCAAAATGACTCCACTGTTATTCTTCTTTTTTGTCTTTTGTAAACATCACTGGAATTTATTTTGGAAACACAATACATTCTGGAAATCAAATAGTTACCATAATATTAAATTTTATAATTTTAAATGTTGGAAATATGTTCTATGAAAAACTTAAACAATCTTTTAATGAGTATTTAATTCGTTTTGGTATTACCGAGTAACACTGACATTAATAACTGTGAGAGTTTATCAAAAATGAAGAATATTATTTTAAGAATATTTCTTTATTCTTTTTGTATTATTCAAATTATAAACAGTTTCAGAGACTTTGAGTCAATGACTCCAAAAATATCAACAAAAAATTTGAAAAAAGAACAACTCGGTTACACGCACATGTTCCTACTTTGACTTTTGCTAACGTACTGCTGAAAGAACAACTTGAAGGTACCTTGGAGGTTATTGGATTCAAGGACAAATACCACGTGATAAAAAGGGCTAATGATAATCAGGGTGTTATTTTGACTCCTGTCTACCGTTAAGGGTTAATTTCGAAACGCATGAGAAAATCATTAAGAAATAAACACAAATACATTCAAATTGGATTCTTTCTTATTGAGGATTTAAGTTGTTAAAACCAAGTGTTTTATTTAATGCAAAATATTTTTTGTTATTTCGGAGAAAAAATTATGACTGTTTATTTAATTTGGGAACACCTAAGAAAAACCAGCCGGAGAGGTCTCTTCAAAACTTTCTCGCATACTCTCTAATGAAGGTGTTATTCCAGAGTATGTCTTGCATGGCATTGATGTACAATAGTAACGAAATATTTAAACTTGGCGTGAATTCAACAATTTTACTGAATCTATCGTGTCATTCTTGGAGATGTTTTAGGCGATTAATCCCTGGCATGCAGATAACCGTATCTGAAAAAAAAAAATTCTGTTATAGACCCTTTTTTCACAAAGGAACAAAAATTTTTGTCACAAAACGATTCGTGAAATCAAAAAATTTAACGCCAAATTTGATATACTTAAGTAATTGAGTTTCTGAGTTATTGCGTGTATAGGAGTCTAAAAGTGACGGTCAGACGGCCGACCTCTTATTTGATTTGGGTCAAAATTTGATATCTGTCTATACTGCAGATCTTAAATCTGTGCATCAGATTTTATCTAACTCTTATTTTTAAAATTATCATGTTAACTTATATTCGAACAGCTGAACAGACAGACTTCCTCAGAACGTAATTTGTCAAAACATTTGATAGAAATCTGCAAATTTGGAATAAAGACTATATACCAAATTTCATCCATTTAGCTCAAAGTGTTTTTGAGTTATCGTGGTCACAGACATACAGATGGACATTTTACAGAAATGAGGGGGTTTTTTTGAACTCAGAGAAGTGTGGAAAGTAGAAATTCGCCAAAATCCCGAGTTCGATTTTTTTACTTAAGTATTTTCTATTCTTTAATATAGTACTATACTTATAATTACTATACGTTCTCTATACTACGTATACAAGAAAGTAAAAATGTTTATAGACAGTAATTTAACATTAACATTTGTAGAAAGTGAGAGTAGAATATATGATTAAACAGTAAATATGCTTAATTTTTTAAGAAAAAAATTATGTATAAATTTAAAAACAATTAAAAATCAGAGAAAAATAATATGAGAGTAAATAATATTGATTTAATGTAATAATATTTTTTTCACTCATTTATTCAGAAATTATGGCCAATTCCTCTATACTATGTGTACGAGAAAGTAAATTTTGTTAAATGATTCTGAAAGGAGAATTTCGTAATTTTTAGTCTTCAAACTTAATTTGCAGGTTTAGATTATGTCTTTATTCGTATGTATTCGAAATTATTTAGCCATTAATTAGTTAAAAATGTATTATTTTTGCATTTTCTTTATCTTGTGGGAAAATATAGCTATTTAAATATGCATTGACTTAGACCAGGAAAGAACTAGCCAACCCGCGAGAGTGGTCTTTAAAAATTTCTCCCCTACTCTCCAAGAAGAGATCTTATCTTAATGATAATTAAGAAATACATTTTTGGTTCAAATCTAGCGTTTTTACTGAAATTTTCGTAAGAATATATATTTTGAACGTGTTTCTAACGGCCAATTCTAACCAAAATATGACATACAGCTACTGTAAAGTATTAAAGTTTATTAATTTACTTTTGCAAATTGAGAAGAAATCTTTCTAGATTTAAATGTGCATATATATATATATATATATATAGGCCAATGGTTTAAGAGAATGGAGAGATTACGAGAAAAAATAAACCATGACAAAATTTTGATTTCTATTGGTAATGATTTGGATGTTTTTATTGCTAAGTTATCTAGAAAATACCATTGACCTGCGGAAGCTTTCGGAGAATGGAAAGTAAGAATTTTAAAGGAAATAAAAATAAAAATGAATACTGATTTTGACAGATCTAAAGAACGTGGGATTTATTTTAGTAAAACATTGAAAAACGAAATAAAAAATTTCAAAGAAAAATTTGTTATTACAGTAATAGATAAATCAGCAAATAATATCTGTTTAATTTGTAAATATTATTATAAAGAACTTTTAATTAATGAATATAACTCTAACGCAACTTATCTGTTAAAGAACACCGGGAAAAAGGAATTAGATAAAAGAATGCTAGCTTTTGCAAAAACAACCAAAACTAAGACTTGCTCTCTTAACTACCCTTATTTATTCCTAACAGTTAAATTTCATAAAAATCCATTAAAATTCAGATTAGTGACCTGTAGCACTGGCAGTTATAATTACTATACGGATAAACATTTCTTTAAATACTTAAAAATTTTCCTGGACAAAATAAAAGATGAACACAACTTTATTGTTTCTAGTAACAAAGAAGTTATGGATTTTCTTAAAGATAACAACATTAATAAACTTAATACTTTTGATTTCGAAAATATATACACTAATCTACCTCATGAAAAACTAATAAACTTTTGCACTTTTATCTATGACGAATATTTATATGAAAATATCATTCCTAAAAATAACTGGCTTGAGTTATGTAATTTTAATATTACTGAAAATTACGTTTTTAATGGTTGGTATTAATTTTTATAAACAAGTTAAGGGCATTCCAATGGGAACAGCTTTCTCAATTGCTTTGACTAATATTTTCCTACATTACTATGAGAAAAAGTAATTAAATATAATTTAATAAACGGGTGGAGATATATTGATGACCTACTTTTGATTAACTTCGACAAAACTAATATTGTTACTAATTGCTATCCAAAAGATTTAATTCTAAGAGAAACGAATAAAAATCAACTTGAGGCTACCTTTCTTGATTTAAAAATCGAAATTGCTAATGATAAAACAATAGTTGATATATACAATAAAAGGGATGAATTCAACTTTCAAATAACAAAACTATGTAACTACCATTCCAATCTAAACTCTAAAATTTTCAAAAAAGTATTTTCTCACAAGTTAACAGGATCAAAAGGGTTTGTAATAATAAAAATTCTTATATTGAAGCATCAAACAACCTCATTAAAAATGTAATTAAAAATGAATTTCCTAAAAATTACTGTAATGTCAATTTTTTAATTAAACAAGGTATGGTTTGGGATTAATCCTTTGGCTTAAATAAAAAATAGAACTTTCCTTGCATATAATATCTCTCAATAGATGGCGCTGGGAGCCTACAATTTTTACCTAAATTACCGTTAGCTTTGTGTTCATAATAAGCGGGAATCACAATCGATAGCTTAAAATTTCCTTGACTGCTGATGATATGTTCTTGCCTTTTCGTTTTTTCTTTAGAGTTATTTTATGGTATTTTGGGTTTTATTGTTATTTTTGTTATTGCATTTTTACTTAGTAGTGGTTTTTCTTCTAATTTGTTGTTTTTTATTTTCCTTTCTGTTAAAATGGTATATCTCTTAGGCCTAATTTCAGGGGATTTTCGGGTCACGAAGAATCATTATTAGACTTCATTGTCTGCATTTCCTTAACAGAAAAAATCCCTTTTTTCGAATCCCTGCCTGAGGGTGACCCTTGAGAAAGTCTTCAGGCCGGATTCTTTTTTATATTTTGTTATATTTTTTATAATTTTTAAGTGTTTATATATATATATATCAGGGGATTTTAAAGCGAGAATTATTAGACTGTTTTGTTTCATATTTCATTAGTCATTGTAAAAGTCTTTAAAAAGTTAAATATAAGAATTTTGATAAAATGAGTAATGAAACATCAAATTCAAAATAAAAATTTAACAAAAAATCATTTATTTTCTATTTTTGAACAAAATTCTAATTTCTTTTTGTCAACAAAATGTAATGGCTCAGGGAGTTTTTAATCAAAGAGAGGATTCTTAGACCGTTTTATTACATACTACATTAATCATTGCAAAGATCTTAAAATAGGAAACTGTAAACGATTGTGATAAAATGAAGAATTGAACTTCTTATTCAAAATTAAAGTTTAGCCAAAAAAAAATATTTTTTTTATTCAAAAACTGCGTCAACAAAATGTAATGGTTCATGTATTTTTGAATCACTGCGAGGATTTTTAGACCGTGTTATTAAATACTACATTAATTATTGAAAAGATTTTAAAATAGGTAAATTGAAAGGATTGTGATGAAATGAATATCGAAACATCGTATTCAACATAAAAACTTAGAAAAACCTATTCTTTTCTAATTTTTTAAGTTACTTTTAACCATACGTTTCTTTCTTTCTTTTTTTTTTTTGTGATTTTTGATTTAGGGAAAAGTATGTACTAAGAAATTATCTTTTAATTTTTTTTCTGAGCAATAATACGAGTGATTAATTACTTCCCTAACTTGCAGACTTAAATCATATCTTCGATAAGGGCTTATTTTTTATAAAAGCTTATGTTTTCTGTCGGAATTTTTATTTAAATATTTATAAAATATAGAAACGCAAATAGCAAAATGTAGATGTAAACGTAAAATTCACTTTTACTGAAAAAAAATTTCCAAATTTTGTTTTTATTATTTTTTTGTTATTTTAATATAAACTACGTAGTAGATATGAGTTATATGTACCATATAATATAAACCATTTAAAGCAGACAAAATTGCAAGAATAAAATTCAGCTTTCATATACAATTACAATTTAAATAAAAATGTTCATAAATCTAAAATTGTTGCTTCAAATGGAAAAGAAAAACTAAAGCTAATGGTATATATAACTATTTTAACGGTAAAGATAAAATTTATCTTATGTAAGAGCATCAAGGCTATAATGAATAGAAAGAAAGAAATATAGTAATGGAAATCAAGCGCTGCAAAATTTTGAAATAAGTAGTTTCTATGAATCTTAACGGCATTATAGAAACGTTAAATTACACCGCCATCTTTCAGTTCAGCCATAAAAGCGTCTGCTTTATGATTTTTGTCTGGTATTTTGTGTCTGCAAAAAATCTCTTAATGGTTGTTATATATTTTATTCAAAATTTATAAACTATTTTTTGTAAGTATCTTGATAAGATGTGTTTGAATGACGCAATGGGGATGTAATGATGTATTTTTTTAAGTACTCGTATATGAAAGGAGAGCAGGTATCTGCTTTTTAAATTCAATATAGGCTTTGGAATCTTAAAGTAAGGTTTTCAAATGGAAAATGAGATGTTAATAACTATGATAAATTTTCTTTGGTGAATGTAATAATGACTATTTTTATTTCTACTTATAGAAGAATTTAAAAATAAAAATGTTAAAATGTTCAGTTTGTTCAATAATTAGTGAAATTAAAAAAAATATTATGGTTGATATGCACATATTTAAAAAAATATATACTCTTAATTATAAGCCCTATATTGAGGAATGATGTATATTTGAATAATAAAGGTAAATCTGAAATATTTTTAAGAAGTGAATAATAAAGATTTTTATTTGCTTATTTTGTTATGAAGAATAAAAGAATTAAAGTATTTAGTTGTTAAAAAAGTAATTTTTTCCATTTTATTCTTGTTAATAAAAAATTCTGCATTTCTTATGATCTAGTTGATAAAATCATTGTGAGAGTTAAATACAGATAAGAAAATTAGAATGGCATAAATAATTATATTTTGTCTTACTTCAGTCAATAAATGTGCAGCTGTAAAATAACTATGGATACAAAAATAAGTTATTATTTTCATACGGATCTCTATTATTTTCAGTCATATTTAGTAAAAAGATCTTGAAACAGTAGCATTTAAACAGATGTTTAAATATTCTGTTACAACATCGTCTAGGATTATAAATATTTTAAATGTGTATATACTGTTTAAATGTTAAATTAT